>OX387183.1:9041901-9284401 GCA_947561395.2 Buxus sempervirens | reverse complement strand
TAAAGCTATGAAGTCTGCATTCTCCGTTAATTTGTACTAACTAAGCCTAAGGTGCTCGTCATTCGTTCGTCAAACTGTTTAGGTCAATGCACATATGGATGGAAATTGATTTTAAGTGTTACTATTTTAACATAGTTCAGATTCAATCGTCAAATTCTTGGTATTTAAGAATTAGTGTTTCCTTTTTAAAATAATTGAAAATCACTTTCATTTTACTATTGGTAAAGAGTTTCTTCTAAAAATGCCCTAAGAAAACTTTAAAAACCCTTTTTTTTTTATTACCATTTGCTTGTCTATTTTAGGGCATTTTCAGAAGAAACTCTTCATGAACAGTAAAATGGTATTGATTCTAGATTATTTTAAAAAATAATAATTTTCAGTTACCAAGAATTTAGAAACTAAGATGTAGAAGTTTGACTTTTGTCTGAGGCGGCTATGATGATCATAAATTTTGATACCAATAAAAAGGTAGACTCTAAAACGATTCAAGACGAAGAATGCAGAAAGGTGCGTCTTATGAAATATTCTGGGTTCTTCTGCTCCACAACTTAACTTTTGTCTTAATCTCATTTATCTCCTCCTAGCAGAAATGAGGATCGAAGAAAGGAAGGTAATGTGTGTTGAGGAAGATTTATGCTTGAGCATCACTGTTTTTTGGTATTTCATGAATTTGGTATTATATATTGGCCTATGTGAATGTTAAAACTAGCTGATAACTGAGCTTTCTTTGAATTTGATCATCCTACTCACTTGAATCTTTAGCTTCTTTTGTTATATATGCTTCTTAATTTTGGAGGACTATTATATTTAAAAATCAAACAGGCTATAGATGCATTCAGTGATAGGTAAATGCTTATTCATAAGGTCAATTACCTTAAAAAATTGAAATTCCGTAACCCTGTAAAAAATATTTTCAATATTCAACTTTTTCAAAGAAATGCAAAAAGGGAATAATAATTGATTTATGCAAACGTAAAGTAAGAAATATGGAGCTTCTTCTTAAAGGGTAAAATTGTCATCTTCCATTATTCCCACGTGCCACGTACTAGATATTATAATGATGGTGTATTAAGGGGCTAATTTGATGGGTTCCAATTTTTCTAAAAACTAATAGGACTAATCATACTTGAATGCCGAGAAGCCTCCCTTATGATATGATCAATTAGTGGACATTAAAAACGAATTTTACGAGCTCCAAGTCTTCCTTTTGAACGCGTTTCCTCAAGTCTTCTTTTTTTATTCATAAATAATAATAGTCAACAGTCAACGACTCCTCGTGAACGGAGTTTCACAACAAGCCATGTTACATGCCGGGAGACCCACCTGGCCCAAGGTGCTCAACCTGTTATTTGATGTGCTTGACGATGGATTTATTGACCATAGGGCCGGGCTTTTTGAAAACCCAAAAAAGTTTAGGCAGGCTTAGTCATGTATGAGAAACCACAAGCAAGCCTAGCCCAATATCATATATATGTTAAAAAGAAGCACCTAATCAATGGCATGAGAAATTTCATAACATTCTTGTTGAAAATGGGTATCATATAAATGATTCTGATAGATGTGTGTATCATAAATTTAATAATAATGTTGGTGTGATTATCTGTTTGTATGTAGATGATATTCTTATTATGGGAACTAATTTAGAAGTAGTAACTCATACTAAGAAATTCTTATCTTCTAAATTTGATATGAAAGATTTAGGAGAAGCAGATGTAATTTTAGGCATAAAAATTTCTAAGGAGTCGGGTAGTATTACATTAACCCAGTCACATTATGTAGAAAAAATCTTAAGGAAATTTGGACACTTTGATTCTAATTCTTTGTCCTCACCTTATGATGCTAGCATACATTTAAAGAAACACACTGGTGAAAGTGTTTCACAAATTGAGTATGCTAGAGTGATTGGTTCCTTAATGTACTTAATGAACTGCACCAAACCTGATATTGCATATGCTGTAGGGAAACTGAGTAGATACACCCATTGTCCCAACTATGAGCACTGGAGTGCATTAGTTAGGGTGTTGAGGTACTTAAAGGGTACAATTCATTATGGGTTGTGTTATTCAGGGTATCCTACAGTGTTGGAGGGCTATTGTGATACCAACTGGGTAGCTGGGCATGATGAGTCTAACTCTACTAGTGGCTATGTTTTTACCTTAGGAGGTGGGGCTATTTCATGGAAATCATGTAAATAGTCTTGTAATGCTAAATCCACCATGGAATCTGAGTTTGTAGCTTTAGAGCTAGCTGTTGGAGAGGCAGAGTGGTTGAGAAACATTCTGCATGATATCCCTTTATGGACGAAATCAGCACCTCCTATTACCATTTTATGTGATAGGCAGGCAGCAATAGCTAAAGCCCAGAATAAAATTTATAATAGTAAAAGGAGACATATCAGATTGAGGCATAATATAATTAGACAATTACTCAGTGATGGGGTAATTGCATTGACTTTTGTGAGGTCAGTTGGAAATCTGGCAGATCCACTGACAAAGCCTCTGAGCAAGAAGCTCATTATTAGCACATCGAGGGGGATGGGTTTAAAGCCCATGGAAATAAATAACCCGTGATGGAAACCCAACCTACATGAATGGCGATCCCAGGAAGTAGGTTCAATGGGAAGAACAAATCACTTGAGTTGTTTGTCAAGAACTACAATTTATTTACTTTGTGAGATATCTATCCCTATGATGTGAGTAGTGCAAAAATGCAACGTATGTGAGGTTGAGTCATTAGACTCTTAATAGTTTCCATATTCTTTATAGATGGTGTGTTTTAGTTGCGGTTTACACACTTGATGGAAATTACCTATGTGAGTGTAGAGGTGGAGCCGCCTCTGTTGAGAATTAGGGCTAATTCTCTAGAGCTCTCACGAGACCAGCAGGCACATGGCCGTATAGGCACCAACCTGATTAGAACCTAAAAGCAGGTATTCTAGTGTGTGAACTGCAGAGGTAGTTGTTTCACATTAAAGAGATCAGGTTTAAGAATTTATTCCACCGGATCTCTGTAAAGTCTATTCTGCAAGTTCTAAGTGTCGGTTCAAGTCCAAAAGACACCGGCATTAATGCACATTAGAATTTTTGTCACTCTGTCTATTCTCTTGAATTTTGGGCCCTGTGGAGGGAATTTTTGTATTTTTAATGTTTTTTAAGGGCTCAAAATTTCCTCTTGGTGTTTTGTCTTTTAGTGTTTGTCTCTTGTGGGAACTAAATAGTCCCACATTGGAAGTTTATGAGAACTTCCAATGGTTTATATTGAATAGTGGGAACTAAAGGGGTGCAACCCCTAAAGTGAGACACTGTTCCTTGTTGTCGGGGTTTCTTTGCATCACGCGCGCCGCCGCCGCCGTCCGTCCGGTCAGTCGTGGCGTGGTGTGTGTGTGATGATGCTATCTTTTTATGCTGAATATTAATCGTTTTTCTTTTGCTTTCTAAAACGTTTTCTTTTTTCTTTCTAAAACGTTTTCTAATTGTTTGGGTTTTATAACCGTTGGACGTTAATTAATCTTTAATTAACGTTAATCGTGTGAACGTGTGCCTCTCAAGAGACACAAACGTTCATTTCCTCTCTTATAAAAGAAGAGAGAGATTAGGGTTTTTGGTAGAGACGAAAATCTGCTTCTTCTTCTTCCTCTCTTCAAAAAGTGAATCGAGTGACACTGCTATTAAGGTTCTGTTTCAATCCAGTATTTCTGTGCGGATTACTGGAGAGACGTTTTGTCGTTGAATGCTGGAAGCCATAGTGTCAAGCAACCCGTCGTACTGAAGATTCGTTCTACAGGGGGGCGCTTAAGGCTTTAAGCACAGGGGGCGTTCTACAAGGAGCGCGTGATGCAAAGAAACCCCGACAACAAGGAACAGTGTCTCACTTTAGGGGTTGCACCCCTTTAGTTCCCACTATTCAATATAAACCATTGGAAGTTCTCATAAACTTCCAATGTAGGACTATTTAGTTCCCACAAGAGACAAACACTAAAAGACAAAACACCAAGAGGAAATTTTGAGCCCTTAAAAACCATTAAAAATACAACAGGTCCCACCCTAAAATTACAAAAATATCTTGTATTTACTTGTTAATATTCACTTTGCCACTATTAAAATATTTAATTTAATTACCCACCACCCTTTTTAATTTCAACCAGTCATCTTCCATTTTGTATTGCACTGCTCACTTTAAATGAAAATCCTTGCTCCGTCGCAGGGTCCGATAAATGTTTTGATTTCAACTGAAATCTAGTTAAATTATTATATTTAATTGGATTTTTATTGGATTAAATGTCTATCAAATCCAATTCATATCATAAAAATAGATTCGTTTGTAATCGAATTTGGATTAAGATGTATTACGCGCGTCGCAAAAGAATAAACAAAGGAGTGGGCAATTAATAACGACAATACACATGGCATTAACAAATTGTGTGTTGGAGTAAATTTAAAAAAAAAAATTTTTTTGAAGGGCGTTTTCAAAGTATAAAAGAGGAGGTTGGCTTATAGAATAGTATACATACATGCTTGTAATTTTTAAACATGAAAGCATGTGATTAAGTAATTTAAGAAACCTTTGTTAAATTGATGTCCTATTCAGTAGACGTACGATGAAAATAAACCCATTTAATCGGGATCCGGATTTATTATCGGATTCAAATATGGATTCCGGATTTTATTCAGGTGAATGCTTCGGTTCCCAATACTGCTCTTCTGCCTCACAATGATTATATATGCATTTCGCTACCTTAAATTCAGAACTTTTTATAAGGGCAAATTGTCATTTACCTAAATTATTGACTTCACAATGAAACTCCAAAAAAAGAAGGATTGGCAGCAGGAAAATGTTATGACATTAATGAAATCCATCATGTTCATTTCCAACCCTAATCATCAATTAATAAAGCAGAGATAAATGTTACAATAACAAAATCCAAGGGGATTTCCGCGTTATTTAATAAATGCAAGGGGAAGCCTGCATATGTGATTTTGCCAAAGTAAACTCCAAGAAGGTACACTTCCTCTACAACGACACGTTCAATTTTCAAAACCCTTTTTTTTCAAAAATATTATTCAATTTTTCATTTTTTATTTCAAATACAGTGGATTCAATCAAAAGGCAACAGTACATAAAACGATTGTAGACGATTTCGTTAATTTTTAATATTCAAAAGTTCCCCTAACACCACCCCACACCCACCCCCACCCAAAAAAAATTCAAAAAGTCCACAACAAGAAAATAGTAGACCTTAAAAACGAATTTACAAGCAAATAGGGGACTCCTAAAACGAAACGAAAAATATATAACAACAGCAACTCCTTGATGTAATTTAAAGCCACTATACAAATTGTTGGAGCTTCTTCTATGGTGTTGAAACATTCAAATAACTTGTCTTGTGTCAAACCTGTAGACTGCAGGTTTTTGACAGCATGTTCTACTACAAAGGATAAGGCCTTCCTCAGAGCTAACGCTTCATCCATACATCATTAAAATTACACTCTTTTTGTCATAAGAGGCTGCTCCCTTACTTTCCCAATTACATAGTAACCAATCAAATTCAAATACAAACACCTCTTCAACTTCTTCAAAATCAAGACACAACAAATAAGAAGATGGTAAAGAGAATAACACACAAGAACGAGCCGATCGAACCAAGTGCTAGGATTAGAGCAATGAAGGTGTGACTAAGCCACCAGAGAGTGAAGAATTCCTTCACAATTCAGATTGCTAGTTTCCCTACATTAATGTCCATATAATGCTCATAAAATAGACCTTTGAAATTCATCTAGTCTTGGGCTTTTAAGCATCCCAAGCTCTTCTACCATCTCCCATATCTCTTCTGTTGTAACAGGTTTTAGTGAGTCAATGGTTACCAGCGTCAAAGATTGAATGGACGATAAGAGATGTAAGGAGCATGATTCAGATGGTTTGCTAAATCCCTCAAGAAAGCAATTCAAAAAGAACGAAAGATTAAAAGGAATATGCAAATGACTTTCAATATTTATCTGGCAATCACATTAAATCTATCAAGAAAAAGGGAAAAAAAATTGGAAAAACCAATTCAGTCAAGTGAAGCATTAGGTATCCGAGGTAGGAACTGCCTGCAAAATTCCATAACCCAACTAGACAAAATCTCACACAAATTCAAGAAATTGAGAGACTTTTCAGCATCAGTAGACTTTGCAGATGAGTATAACAACCATACCAAATGTCAGAGCAATTACATAGAAAAATAATTTTTAAGCAGTTCCAGGTGCCATCGAAACAAAGAGCAGGAGTTTGAAACCTGCTTAAAAAAAAACTCATACAAATTCAAGAATTGAAACTAATGTTGCTTAAAATCTTCTACAAGTTTTCAGGTTCTTTTCAACTTACTGTATTCTTTCTTTTTCTTCTCATCCTATCCGTTAATCATTCATCAGCACAGCCATGAAACATGTTAAGAAAGAAAGTCTAAGGAAGAATAAAGAGGAATCTCTTCTCATTAATCAATAAGAATGGTGATTACATTGTTTATATAGAAAAGAAAGCCTAGAATTATGCCTAGAATTATGTCCTAGAATTATGCATTATACAAGGAAAGTAGAGCTATACAATTGATATGGAAATATACAGAATATATGCAGAATATATGCAAACTATATATATGGAAACTGTAATACTCCCCCTCAAGTTGGAGCATGAAGATCCGTAATGCCCAACTTGCAAATAAAATTATGAAATGATTCACGACCAAGAGCTTTGGTAAAGATGTCAGCAAGTTGGTTTGTGCCTGAAACATAAGTTGGAGTGATGAGTTGTTCACGGAACTTTTCACGAACTAAGTGGCAATCGATCTCGATGTGTTTAGTGCGTTCGTGAAAAACTGGATTGCGAGTTATGTGAAGAGCAACTTGATTATCACAATAGAGAAGCATGGGTTGAGGATGTGGAACAGCCAAGTCATGAAGTAAGAGCTTCAACCAAACTAATTCACAGGTGGTAGTGGCCATAGCACGGTATTCAGCTTCAGCGAAAGAGCGAGAGACAACCGACTGTTTCTTTGTACGCCAAGAGATAGGACTCTCACCAAGTTTGATAAAGAAGCCAGTGGTTGAATGGCGTGTGGTGGGACAATTGGCCCAATCAGAATCTGAATATGCAGAGATCTGAAAGTTACATTTTGCTTGCAAAAATATATCATGACCCGGAGAGCTTTTGAGATAACGAAGAACACGAAGAGCAGCTTGATAATGAGGTTGCCGAGGTTGCTACATGAACTGGCTGAGTACATTAACTGAGAAAACAATGTCAGGCCGTGTGATGGTTAAGTAGATGAGGCGGCCAACAAGATGACGATAGATACTAGGATCGGAGAGAAGTTCAACATCATGGGGAGTTAATTTCAAATTTTGCTCCATAGGAAAGTGAGTAGGCCGAGATCCCAAAGTTCCAGTGTTCGAAAGGATGTCCAAAGTGTACTTCCGTTGATTCAAAAAAATACCAAATGGAGATCGAGCAACTTCCAAGCCAAGGAAATATTTAAGGTTGCCAAGATCTTTAATCTTGAATTGATCAGCTAAGAAGGCTTTGACATTGGTGAGGGTAGTAAGATCATTGCCTGTCAATAAAATGTCATCAACATAGACAAGTATAGCAGTGAAAGACTTGCCATGAGATCGAGTAAACAGAGAGTGATCAGCCTGTGATTGAGTGAAACCCGCAGAGATGAGAACAGCCGAAAGCTTAGAATACCAGTTTCGGGAAGCTTGTTTCAATCCATAGATGGATTTATGAAGACGAAGAACTTGAGTCTCCCCCTTATGACAATGGCCAGGTGGAGGAGTCATGTAGACTTCCTCATGAAGATCACCATGAAGAAAAGCGTTGTTCACGTCTAGCTGATGAAGATGCCAATGACGAGCTGCAGCAATAGCTAAAACACAACGCACTGTCACAAGTTTAGCAATCGGGGCAAATGTATCATGATAATCAATGCCTTCAACCTGAGTGTAACCCTTAGCAACTAGACGAGCTTTATGCCTTTCAATGGATCCATCACCACGAAATTTGGTTTTGAAAACCCATTTACAACCAATTGGTTTCTTATTATAAGGAAGAGATTGAAGACTCCAAGTGTGGTTGGCTTCTAAAGCCTGAATTTCAGAAGCCATGGCGTCACGCCAATGAGAATCCTGAATTGCTTGATAATAGCTAACAGGATCAGAATGTTGAGTTAAAGAAGAAAGAAATGCAAAATGGTGAGGAGAAAATTTATGATAAGAAATAAAATGAGCAAGTGGATGAGCCGTACCTGACGAGTGCTGTGAAGTGAAGGGAGACGTAGTAGACTCATTGGGTAAAGTGGGACAAATAAAATCTTGAAGGTAAGTAGGGCGGGTGATGTGACGCCGGGGTCTGGTGGAGAGAGAAGGAGGAGGATCAATAGGAGGGGATGATAGGGTAGGAGAAGGAAGGGATTCAACAGGTACCTCTAAAGCAGGTTGTGGAACAACGGTCTGAGTAGGATTGGGAGAGATAATATTATGGAAAGGGAAAACATGTTCAACAAAGGTGACATCATGAGAAATGAAGAGTTTCTTTGCCTCCAAGTTCAACAAGCGATATGCTTTGTGGCCCATAGGGTATCTAAGAAATATGCAAGGAGTGGCTCTAGCATGGAATTTATCCCTATGAGATCGTAAGGTTTGAGCATAACATAAACACCCAAAGACACGTAAATGGTCATATGAAGGTGCTTTGTTAAAGAGACGCTCATAGGGAGTAATGTTGTTAAGACTAGGTGAAGGGGTACGATTAATCAAATAGGTTGCAGTGAGAATGCATTCACCCCAAAAAGTAATGGGTAGATTGGCTTGAAAACGTAAGCATTGAGCAACATTTAGGAGATGTCGATGTTTGCATTCAGCAACGCCATTTTGTTGGGGTGCTTCAACACAAGTCTTTTCATGCAGGACACCTTGGTCATTAAAAAATTTCTGAGCATGATGAGATAAAAATTCTTGACCATTATCGGTTCGGATATGAAGGATTTTGCATTGAAATTGGGTTTGAACCATGCTAAAGAAAATTTTAAGATACTATAGGGTTTTAGATTTGAAGCGCAATAAATAAACCCAAGTGACTCTAGAAAAATCATCAACAATGGTTAGAAAATAATGAGCACCCATGGTGGATGATGTTGGATAACCTCCCCAAATATCGCAATAAATACGATCAAAGGCAAATGTGCTTTTATTTGAAACCAAGGAAAAAGGAAGTCTAGTATGTTTTCCTTTAGCACAAACATCACAATGAGACGAACTTTTAGAAGGAGATAAAAAACTAGGTAAGCAAGAGGAAGATGGGTGACCAAGCCTTTGGTGCCAAACGTCAGATTGAATACAACGATTCACATGAAGGGCAATTGGAGAGACAAGCTTGTAGTAGTAAAGTCCATTACGTTCCTCACCCACTCCAATCAACATCCTCGTGGTTAGGTCCTGGAAAACACAAAAGGTGGAGAAAAAAATAGAAACACAGTTAAGAGATTTAGTAATTTTGCTGATGGACAAGAGATTAAATTTGAAATCAGGAATAAAGAGAACATTGTGAAGAGTAAGGGATGGAGATAAATGAAAAGTCCCAATGTGAGAAATGGGAACAAAGTCACCTGTTGGTAAACGAACCGGACTGAGTTTGCTGGTGACATATGGCTTAGAAAGAGGTGATGACTGGTTAGACATGTGATCAGATGCACCACTGTCTATAACCCAATCTGAACTACAACCAGAAACTGAATTACAAAGAGAGAATGAAGAATTACCAGCAAAGTTGGCAGAAGGAGGTGTGAGTAAATCCATTAATTGGCGATACTGCTCATTAGTTAAACCAGGAATCACATGCTCAGTTGGCATTGAGGTAGGAGGCGGACTAGCAGAAACTTGATGAGCCAATGGTTGTCGACTTGTGCTATTGCGGTTTTGATTCCAGTGGGCAGGAAAACCAACAAGCCTATAACAAGAAGATTTAAAGTGCCCAGATTTACCACAATGCTCACAGATGGCTGTGTTTCTCTTCTTGTTCTTATCATCTCTTGTAGAAGAAGCTGGAGACCTGTTAACATGCATAGCAGCAATATCTGGTGTTGGCAGTGGGAGATGAAGAAGACGTTGGGTTTCCTCTTGATGAAGAATAGAATATACTTGACCAACAGCAGGGAGAGGCTCCATTGCCAATATTTGGCTTCTGATTTGTGCATAAGAATCATTCAATCCCATAAGGAATTGAAAAACATGTTCTATTGTTTGCAGATCAGCAGATTCCTTTGATGCTCCACAGGTACAGCTTGGTGTGGATTGTAATGCACTCAACTCCTCCCAATATTGTTTAATCGTGTTGTAATATTGGGCTAGTGGGAGTGTGTCCTGGCGAAGAGTAGCGATATCTTGCTTGAGTCGGAATATCCATGGATTGTTACTTTGAGAAAACCGAGCCTCAACATCCATCCAAACTTCATAAGGCGTGTTACAGTATATGAGGCTGCTAGAGAGAGATTTATCAATGCTGTTGAGAAGCCAAGATAAGACCATATCGTTGCATCTTTCCCATAAGTAAGTTGCTGCAGCGTCTCCAACTGGTTTCTGGAGAGTGCCATCCACAAACCCAAGTTTGTTCTTGGCAATGAGGGTCATCTTCATGGCTCTACGCCAGGTAGTATAGTTGTCCCCTGTGAGAGGAGATGAGACTAAAACAGAGCTTGGATGGTCTGCTGAATGAAGGAAGTATGGAGATGAAACATCAGTAATAGATTGTGGCATAGAGGATTGAGAAAGAGAAGAAGAAGAGGAGGAAGAAGCCATGACAGAATAGTGAAGAAAGATATTAGACGCCCAAGATCAAGGGCTCTGATACCATGTTAAGAAAGAAAGTCTAAGGAAGAATAAAGACGAATCTCTTCTCATTAATCAATAAGAATGGTGATTACATTGTTTATATAGAAAAGAAAGCCTAGAATTATGTCCTAGAATTATGCATTATACAAGGAAAGTACAGATATACAATTGATATGGAAATATACAGAATATATGCAGAATATATGCAAACTATATATATGGAAACTGTAATAAAACATGCGGTCATAATCATCTACAGAAGCAATGCTACTGATCCAGTTTACAAGACAACACTTCTTGCCTGGGACAAAAAATTTTGATACAACAAAATATATTAAACTGTGTTGAACATATAGTTAAAACATATCAGAAATTTTAAAAGCAGGAAAGATGAAGATGATGGACAAAAAGAATATTTCTTCATTGTAAAATGTGAAAGGAATTTTTTAACACAATGAGAAGAAAGAAGACAGAAATAATATCTCAAGAGGGAGAAATTTGAGTTCTTTCTTCCGTTCTTATTGTGTTTTTGGTCCTACAATTTGTTTTCCCTCCCCCCACATAGCCTCATGGCCTTGTGATGGCCATGCAAACCCCAATAGGACATGTGTTGGCACTTGGCAACACAGTTCTGTCACTGACTTCTTTCCAGGGTATTGAACTCTGGTTCATACTTACAAGGTAAGGGTGTATTAGTAAATTTCTCCAATATAATTGGGTTAGGGTTATAACAGGGTTCTAGGTATAAAAGGTCAGTTGTAACCCTCCTGATGGATCTCTTTCTCTCGCTCTCTCATGGACGTAGGCACAATGCTGAAGTATCTAAATTGTTTGCAAAGTCTTTTCTTCTACTCGATCTTTCTTAGTTATCCCACGGTTTAATATATCAAGACAGACCCTTCTTGCAAACAATATGAAGCAACCTGAAATCAACTCAAAGTTTAATTTAGATATTGGAAACCTTTAAATGTACTGGAATTGTGAAAACAGAAGAAAAATAACATTTCGATAAAAGTAAATTGAGATCTAGTTCATGACAAACCTGCCTCAGAAAGTTGAGGAGTTGCAAACATGTGGAAGGCTTTGAAACATTAGGGAGACAAGTCTTTTCTGTTGTTCTCTACAATCATAAAAACGGCCGCAGTTCTATGAACCTGGGATAGGATTCGATGCTTATGTCTTCATGTGTCAAGAGGCTCCACCATACCATTTCTCCTTCAATTTCTACGGGAGAATTTGAGCTGTTCACCGAGAGAGGGAGATTTCGAAGCTTTGGGCACCCTTTGATTTTAATCTTCCGTAGAGATGACAATTCCCCTTCGCAGATACTATTCAGTTTCTGAAGTTGCCAGAGAGTCAAGATTTGCAACCTTGGAAGAGAATCTTGCCCCAAGACCATTTCTCCAAATAAATTCTCAATTTGATCGCAAAATTTGATCTGGAGTGTTTCAAGGTTTTCCAGCCGCAGGCTTCTAGATGATATAGCAACGAGTCTTGGACAGCAATCAATGTATATGTGTTTCAGGCATTTAAAGCTCTCAGGTTTCACCAAACCGGTCCATAAATACCTTAATCCGGAGAGATTAGAAAACCAAAGTTTCTCCAAGTTTCTTCCCAGATCCACATTTTCTTCAGCCTCTTCACCACAAAATGCAGTCTCCATTTCATTGCATCTCTCTATCCAGCACTCTCTCAACAACTTAACACCATTAGCTCTTAAATCAGAAAGCCGTGAGATGAACTTGTTGTTCTTCAACAGTAATATTTCCACACGATTGAGAGCCCCTTCGTTACCACTTGGAAAGCTATTAATGCCCCTTATCTCCAGGAACCTTTCAGGCTCTTTTGACTCCAGAAAATGTCTCGCTTGGACATAGGTAACTCTGAACACAAATTTCTCTATTGGTACACTGATGTTTTCATCTTCTCCTTGTTCCTCAAGGGGGCACAAACAAATATTGAATCGCTTCAAGCACTTGTCCCACAATTCAGGGTTTTTGTTTATGAAGTTAAAAATATCAGAGTTACTCACAGCAGCATGTATCGAAGGTCTTTCACCATCATCAAGCTTTTCATTTGGTGAATTGAAGCCACCGCAAAGCTCCCGAGTTAGACCCTTAGGTATCTCTGTTATTCTTCCCCAATCGATGCGCTTTGGGGTTAAATTATTACGATTACAATATCCTAAAGGATTCAATTTTGAGATACCCGGATGTAAATCCCTGATTTCAGTGCCTGATATATCAAGCAACTCCAATTTCTTCAGCGCTTCCAAATGGACCAATTCCTTCATGTTTGCACAATTTTTTAGTATCAAATGTCGCAGGTTGCTGAGAACGGAAATGGAAGACGGTAGAAGTTCAATTGCGACTCCAGAGATGTCAAGCTTTTCAAAGTGATACATACACTTAAAGAAATCATACGCAAATTTTCTCAAAGCAGTGGCACGAGCAAGATCCAACACCTTAAGTCCTGTAAGTGCTTCCAAGTTTGGGAGTTAATCCTCCAGCTTCGAACAATCCCTAAGTAAGAGTTGACAGAGGTTTCGGCATCCAGAAAGAGATGGTAGCTGTACAACTTGGGTTTTAGAGAGATCGAGCACCCGGAGTTCACGGTTCCTTCCAAGAGATTCGTCTTGGAACTTATTGAAAGAGGCTGCACTGGAAATATCAATTACCACAAGGCTTGTGACTGATTCCAAGGGTGGTAGCATCTCTATTACCGGAAAACCTCTTAGCAAGAGCTGACGGAGCTTTTTACATATATCCAGAAAGGGATGGCAAATGTGAAACCTGAGTTCCTGAGAGGTTGAGAATTTGAAGACTGATGTTCCCAAGGGATTCATCTTGGAACTTATTGAAAGAGGTTGCACCAGAAAGATCAATTACCACAAGGCTTGTGAGTGATTCCAAGGGTGGTAGCATCTCTATTACCAGACAACCTCTTAGCAAGAGCTGACGGAGCTTTTTGCATCCAGAAAGGGATGGCAAATGTGAAACCTGAGTTCCTGAGAGGTTGAGAATTTGAAGAATGATGTTCCCAAGGGATTCATCTTCGAATTCCCTGAAAGTGGTTGTGCCAGAAAGATCAATCACCTGGAGACGTGTTCCTTCTAAGCTTGGAAATTTCTCAAACTTCGAACAGTCTCTTAGTAAGAGTTGAGAGAGACAATGAAACTTGGAAATAAATGGTAACTTCTTCTCTAGCTGGGTTCTTGAGAGGTTAACTATAGCAGTGATGTTATTCTCTTCAGTGATGTTGTTCTCTTCATTCAAGTATTTGCGCTGGAAATTCTTGAAGTTGCCACAATCAAGCACACTGGGCCACATATCACGTTTCTCCATTTCCATGATGTAAGGTTTATTTTGTTTTGGCTTTATTCCATGTCAAAAAGGTGTTAAAAATATTGTCAAAGTATTTGGGATAGGTTATAGGTATTACGTTTCAAACGGGGTTTTGATCGGAGTCAAATTGACAACGTTAAGACCAACGTTCGCTGAACGTTAGCTGAACGTTCGACCGTTGGTGACACACAGAGAAACCCGAGAGCAGCGTGAGCTGAACGTTCGCTGAACGTTCGACCGGCGGTGACACACAAAGAAACCCGACAGCAGCGTGAGCTGAACGTTCGCTGAACGTTCGACCGGTGGTGACACTCAGAGAAACCAGAGAGCAACGTTCGCTGAGCGTTAGCTAACCGTTCGACCGATGAAGTTCCATAGAGAAATCCGAGAGCAGCGTTCGCCTCTCGTTTTCTGACCGTTCGAACGAGAAGAAGAAAAGTGAGTTTATGTCTTGAACGTTCGAGCCGCGTTCGCTGAACGTTCGAACGTTCATTAACAAACTTCAGTTTTAGAAGTCCGATCTTTTTCGATTTGTTTCCTTTTCTTCTTCTACCTTCTCCCAATCTATTTAAGGAGTGTCTAGGTTATTGTTAGGGTTACCCAAGACGTTTTTGAGAACCCTAAAACGTATGTGAGAGCAAGAGACCTTCTTCCTCTTCCCTCTCCTTCTTTGAGCCATCAAAACCTTTCTTATTCTTTTCCTTTCTACCTTGGAGTTCCGGATTGGAGAGTTTGCTCGTGGGAGTTCCTACGATTGCTGAGCGAGTTCGTTTGGAGCTTCACTAAGAAGATATTCAGAGTTCTGGATCGTTGCACGGATGCAAATCTGAAGAGTTCTTCAGATATTTACATTGTGAGTCAGAGTTAGTATTGGGTCGTCTGAACCACTTTTGTAAGTCTTCTTCTTATAGTGATTTTCAGAGGTGGCTCCTTATCGCCCGAAGGGTTTTTCTCTTTGAGAATTCTCTTAGAGTTTTCCCTTCGTCACCAAAATTGCTTGTGTTGTCTCTTCTTTATTTGCAATTTTGTGTGATGGTTTGTTAAGTGCTTAGACTTGTGCATGCCTATTAATTAAGAACTTGTTTTTAATTGATAGATTTTTTATTCCGCAATCGGTTTCACCTATTCACCCCCCTCTAGGTGATTTAGAGTCTAAACTGTGTTTTTCAATTGGTATCAGAGAGGGTAACCAGATCCTTGACTCTGTTAGTCATGGACAAGTCCTCCACTGCCCCACCCTTCTTTGATGGCAGCAATTATGCCTACTGGAAAGTTAGAATGAGAGCCTATCTGAAGGCTATAGATGAAAAGGTTTGGGGAAGTGTTGAGAGAGGATGGAATCCTCCAACTGTGATTATAGATGGTGAGACAAAAACCAAAGACCCAGATAGCTATACTAGAGAAGAGTTAATTGATGTTAACTACAACTCTAAGGGTGTCAATGCACTTTTTAGTGCAATCTCTGCTGATGAATTTAAACAAGTGTCCACTTGTCAAACCAGTAAAGAAATTTGGGAAATCTTTCAAACCACTCATGAGGGAACTGTTCTTGTGAAAAATTCAAAACTACAAATGCTTATCACTAAGTTTGAAGAACTAAAAATGGGAGAAGATGAATCCTTTGATTCATTCTATGCTAAACTAAGTGATATAGTGAACTCGAGTTTTAATCTTGGTGAAAGAATTCCTCCAAATAGAGTGGTCAGAAAAATCCTTAGGTCTCTTCCTGAAAAATATAGACCCAAAGTGACCGCTATAGAAGAGAGTAAGGATATTAATGGCATTAGGGTTGAAGATCTTATAGGATATATTCAAACTTATGAACTCACTCTTCCTCCTACTAAGAAAAATAAGTCTATAGCTCTCAAATCTAGTAAAGAAAAGGCTTATAATGATTCGAGTGAGGAATCCATGGGAGATGAAGATATTGCCCTATTGGTAAAGAACTTTAGGAAAATGTTTAGAATGAGGAAACCAAGGAGTGAAAATGAGAGGTATAAATCCAAGGGGAGTTCTAGTGGTAGAGATCAAAAGTCAAGAATCAAATCTGAATCTAGGGAGTCCAAACATCCTAAGGACTCTAGGTTGCAAAAACTTCAACAAATCAGATGTCATGAGTGTCAGGCTTTTGGTCACATTAGGTCGGAGTGTCCCACATTTAAGAAGCTTCAAGGGAAAGCCATGAATGCCACTCTTTCTGATGAGAGTGCATCTGATAGGGATAGTGAGGACTCCAAAACAGAGGAAAGTCAAAATTACATGGCTTTCACCCCTATTGTTGGGAATGGTGACTCTAGCAATTATGAAGACTTTCCACCAAGTGAGAATGCAATTGGTTCTCATGAGGAGTTTGATGATGAGGAAAGTATTCAAGATGCTTATGACAAATTGTTTAGGGAGTGTTTGAAAGCTAAGAAACAATTGAAGTCAAATCTCAAAAGGCTAAATGAGGTAGAGCACAAGAAAGAAGATCTTCAAGCAAAATTTGAAGAGTCTACTTCTCGTCTAGGAGAATACAAGTTGAAGATTGAATCCCTAGAATCTGAGAATAAGTCTCTTAAGGAAGAGCTTGAAAGAACTAAAATTCAACTCCAGAAGTTTTCTACAGGTTCAGCAAATTTGGACAATATGCTAGGGATGAGTCAATTAGGAACTGATAAAAGGGGTTTAGGATACCAGGAAGTCTCAAATGATAATCCATCTTCTTCTAAGACCCAAGTTGTGAATACCAAAGGAAAGAATAGATCCAATTCTTCCAAGGGTAAGACAAACCAAGGTAGAAATCGTGGTCAAAAGTCTAATTGGTCAAAACCTAGGGGTGTTCAAACCAAGAGTTCTCAATCTCAGAACTTTATCCCTACTTGTCATTATTGTGGTATTTCTGGACACATTAGACCAAATTATTGGGACTTGAACCAAAACTCTAGGAGATCCTCACCTAGACAATCTCAAGAGAATTTGTCTAAACAAGTGAAAGAACTTTCAAATCAGACAAAGCTCTTAAGTCAACAATTAGCTTCAATGACCAAGAAAACCACTGAACCTAAGCAAATTTGGGTTAAAAGAAGTGAATTGACTTGCCATGTTGTTCATGTTGCTTTGAAAGCTAGAAATATTCTCATGTGGTATCTTGATAGTGCTTGCTCTCGTCACATGTGTGGTGACAAATCCTTGTTTAAATCTTTTGAAGATTATTCTTGTGGTACTGTTACTTTTGGTGATGGAAGCAAAGCTCCTATTGTAGGTAAAGGTGTTATTGAAATTTCTGGTATGCCTACTTTGAGTGAAGTTCTATTTGTTGATGGCTTGAAAGCTAACTTAATTAGTATAAGTCAATTGTGTGACTCAAACATGGAAGTTAAATTTGCTAAAGATATGTGTTATGTGTTTGATGCAAATGGTTTGTGTGTGCTTCAAGGAGAAAGAACTCCAGATAATTGTTATGGTGTGATTCCTAATTCTAATGCTGTGTGTAACTCTTCCAAAGTTGATATGCATGAATTGTGGCATCAAAGGCTTGGTCACTTGAATTTTAAAAACATGAATGAATTGTCCAAGCATGATTTTGTCAGAGACCTTCCTAAGCTTGCTAAAATAGAACCAAATGTGTGTGGGCCATGTCAGTTGGGAAAACAAACTAGATCTAGTCACAAAAAGATCACTGAGTGTTTAACCCACAAACCTCTTGAATTGTTGCATATGGACCTTATGGGTCCCTCTAGGACTGAAAGTCTTGGTGGTAGGAGGTACATTTTGGTTATTGTAGATGATTTCTCCAGATTTACTTGGATTGAGCTATTAAGAGAAAAATCTAAAGCAAGTGAGTTGATTAAGTCTTTGTGTCGAAGACTCTCAAATGAAAAAAAGTCTAAGGTTGTTAGAATAAGGAGTGACCATGGGAAAGAGTTCGAGAACTCAATCCTTGAAAATTTTTGTCTAGAAGAGGGAATTCATCGTGAGTTCTCTGCTCCTATTACTCCACAGCAAAATGGAGTAGTGGAGAGGAAAAACAGGGTTCTTCAAGAGATGGCAAGAGTTATGATACATGCCAAGGGTGTGGCCATGTATTTCTGGGGAGAAGCAATTAACACGGCTTGCCATGTGATAAATAGGGTGTATTTGAGGCCTGGGAGTATTGAGACTCCTTATGAAATTTGGTATGGTAAAAAGCCAACTGTCAAATACTTTCGTGTTTTTGGAAGTAAATGTTTTATTTTGAGAGATAGGGAGAATTTGGCTAAGTTTGATGCCAAGAGTGATGAAGGAATCTTCCTAGGTTACTCTAAGAATAGCAGGGCTTACCGTGTGTATAACTTACGTACACACACTGTCATGGAATTCATAAATGTTGTTGTGGATGAAGGGGTTGATAAGTCTCAAGTTGAGGGGGAGACTAGTCTAGAAGTAGGGGAAAATGACTTGTTTGTTGAAAGTCAAAACCCTGAGTCATCTTCTTCAACTTCTGAAGAGGGTCTTTCTTCAACTCCAGGTCCTACAAAAGAACCTTCCTCTAGAGTGAAGTTAAATCATCCCAAAGAATTGTTGATTTGGTTTTACACATGCACACAAACACAATTGGAAATTTGGTTGAGTTGTTGTGTAATTATTTGGGAGTTTTGAAGTTAAATTTGTTCAAATCTGATTTTTAGAGCAAAATGGTTCTCAAAATATGTCAAAATTTGAGTTTTCAAGAGTTTATACTTGATTTATAGTTGTATGTATGTCTTGCATGTTTTTACATATGTTTGGAGTGTTTTTGGTTGAAAAGAGATGAGTTTTCTTGCTGAAATCTGGAAATTTTTCTGAACTTTTGATGAACGTTCGAACGGCCTATCGAACGTTGAACAAACGTTGGTCGTTTCCTCAAACGTTTAGCTAACGCTTGTCGAACGTTGCCTTCAAAACAAATCCTGTGTTTAACGTTCTCCCCAATGTTCGCCGAACGTTCGAACGTTCATTTAAAAATCGGTTTTTTTAAAAAGGTCGCGTGTGAAAAAGGCATTAGGGTTTTTGGAGCGTTCGAAACGTTAGTCATTCAAACGTCTGGCGATTTTAGGGATTTCGTGTCTTTGTGGCTTCTCTCTTCGATTCGTGCCTTAATCTCGTGATTCAAGGTAAGATCTTTACTTTTCGTTCATTTTTTTTGTTTTTCTCTCAATGTTCAACATCGGCTAGGTTTTTCTAGGGTTTTCATGTTAAATCTTCAATTTTTTCGTGGTTTGTGGGTTATTTTTGTTCAAATAAGTTTCAAAAGGTTTTATTCTTACTTTATTGTTGATTTCAAGTCATTATTTGGCCGATTTGGTTGAGGTTGGTGTTTTGATCGAAAATCCCCAAATCTGGGTTCTTTTGTCTTCAACGTTTGCCGAACGTTCGAATGGTGCTTGAACGGTTTGGAATTTTCTTGGTTTGAAAAATTGCTTTCTCTCATGCATTTTTTTTTAGCATGTAGTTTTTCTTTCCTTGTTCTTCCATGTTTTCTTAATCTAACATGTGCTTATTGTATTGTGTTTTTTTTATTTTTTATTTTTTTTCTCTTTCTTTCTTGGTTCAATTCTATCCTAGATGCCTAGGCAGAAATCTCTAGGTACCAAAAATTCAAATAAGAAACCTAGGTATGATGAGTCCTTGTTTATAGACAAGAAAGCTGGTAAAAACTTTGAAGAGTATTTCTGTGATAGGTCTGTCATCCTAGAGAGAGAGGTTAAGTTTTCTACCCTTCCTGATGAGGTTACTGATTGCTTTAAAGATAGGGGTTGGGACTCAATGTTTGGAAATTTTGTCCTCCGTCTGTAGAGCTTGTTAGAGAATTCTACTCCAACATCCATGATGTTGATTTTGAGCATTCTGAATTCTCTACTTTTCTTCGTGGAACTCCTTTCCATGTTGGCCCTGATGTTCTTGCCTTGACGTTTGGTCTTCCTAGGGTCCCGGAACCTCAGTTTCCTTACCCTCCTCCCACACCTGATTTTCAAAATGAGGTTGTGGATACTCTTCTTCATCTTGGAAGCGGAAATTGGGTTTTTAGGGGTGGTGCCTTATCTGTGAAATATTTTACGGCTGAAACCATTGTGACTTTTCGTATTCAAAGTCACAATTTGTTTCCCGTCGCCCATAAATCATCTGTCCCTTTTGATAAATGCTTGTTTTTATACGCTTTGAAGAAGAAACATTCCATTGACTTGCCTTCTGTTATTTGCTCCAAAATCCTTGATATCTTCTTCAATTCCAAGAAGACCTATGGTCTTCCTTACGGGTGCTTAATTGCCCGTCTTGTTCGTGCCTTGAATGTTGTTTTTCCCCCCTTAGAATTGTGTAAGGCTTCAAACCCTATCAACGAATCCACACTGAAACAAAGCCGTGCCCACTTATCTTCCACTCCGGCTCCAAATCCGGATGATCCGGCTGAGGCTCACCCTCCAGCGTCTTTGCATGAGGAACTAGTGTCCCTCAGAGAGCAAAATACTGAGATTCTATCTTACTTGCAGAGGCATCATAAAGACATGGTTCTTCGGTTTGAGCGACTTGAGCTTCAACAATCAAATTTGCAAGCATCGTTTGGAAAGCTCGAATCTGCTTTGGAAACATACTTTACTCAAGTGGATGATGAAGAAGAAGATGAAGCTACACCTACTGAGGCTCCCGGTTCGAGTGGAGGTGGTGGCAGTGGAGTAGGTGATGGTGCTGGGCTATCTAGTTAGTGTGTTGATCCCTTTGTCTACTTGTGACAAAAAGGGGGAGAAGTTTTTAGTTGTATTTGTGTTCAATTTGAATGATAAGTTTTTTTTGGATGTATGGAACATGGATGTTAATTTTGTATTTGTTCATCATGAATGTATATTGTGTTTGGATGTTTCTATTTCCCTTGCTTTTCACTTGGTATTTTCAATTGTTTGATGTTTCAGGAACAGGTGAAATTGAATGGGTTTAATAGGTTTAGGGGGAGGTCATGTCAAATTTTTTTTTTATTTTTTCTTGTTCAATTTGTTGCTTGGTGGTTCACAACAATTGAATGAGTCTTGTTAATTTTGTCACGGAATAGCCAAAGGGGGAGTTTGTAAGGTTTATTTTGTTTTGGCTTTATTCCATGTCAAAAAGGTGTTAAAAATATTGTCAAAGTATTTGGGATAGGTTATAGGTATTACGGTTCAAACGGGGTTTTGATCGGAGTCAAATTGACAAAGTTAAGACCAACGTTCGCTGAACGTTGGCTGAACGTTCGACCGTTGGTGACACACAGAGAAACCCGAGAGCAGCGTGAGCTGAACGTTCGACCGGTAGTGACACACAGAGAAATCCGAGAGCAGCGTGAGCTGAACGTTCGCTGAATGTTCGACCGGTGGTGACACTCAGAGAAACCAGAGAGCAGCGTTCGCTGAGCGTTAACTGACCGTTCGACCGATGAAGTTCCACAGAGAAATCCGAGAGCAGCGTTCGCCTCTCGTTTTTTGACCGTTCGAACGAGAAGAAGAAAAGTGAGTTTATGCCTTGAACGTTCGAGCCGCGTTCGCTGAACGTTCGAACGTTCATTAACAAACTTCAGTTTTAGAAGTCTGATCTTTTTCGATTTGTTTCCTTTTCTTCTTCTACCTTCTCCCAATCTATTTATGGAGTGTCTAGGTTATTGTTAGGGTTACCCAAGACGTTTTTGAGAACCCTAAAACGTGTGTGAGAGCAAGAGACCTTCTTCCTCTTCCCTCTCTTTCTTTGAGCCATCAAAACCTTTCTTATTCTTTTCCTTTCTACCTTGGAGTTCTGGGTTGGAGAGTTTGCTCGTGGGAGTTCCTACGATTGCTGAGCGAGTTCGTTTGGCGCTGCACTAAGAAGATATTCAGAGTTCTGGATCGTTGCACGGATGCAAATCTGAAGAGTTCTTCAGATATTTACATTGTGAGTCAGAGTCAGTATTGGGTCGTCTGAACCACTTTTGTAAGTCTTCTTCTTATAGTGATTTTCAGAGGTGGCTCCTTATCGCCCAGAGGGTTTTTCTCTTTGAGAGTTCTCTTAGAGTTTTCCCTTCGTCACCAAAATTGCTTGTGTTGTCTCTTCTTTATTTGCAATTTTGTGTGATGGTTTGTTAAGTGCTTAGACTTGCACATGCCTATTAATTAAGAACTTGTTTTTAATTGATAGATTTTTTATTCCGCAATCGGTTTCACCTATTCACCCCCTTCTAGGTGATTTAGAGTCTAAACTGTGTTTTCACATGAATTTGGAGCAACCTCTTAGTAAGAGCTTTCGGATTCTGAAGTCCAGGGAAAATGACAGCAATCTCGCCGCTTGCTACAACAATGGTGTCTTGAGTCGCAGCTTCAGGTCAGGGAGTCCTAGGATGTTAAAATCAGGAAACATGATGAAATATGAAAACATTTTTTTCATCATCTTTAAAGATTAATAAAAGTAAAAACTGCCTCAATTTGTCTTTTTTTTTTAAGAAATTAAAAAAGGATTCTACTGCAATAAAACAAGGATACTTTTTCAAGAATTATTTTAGTTACAAGACAGAAAAAAAAACGGACAAAGCACTAACAAAAACCTATCTATACCATATTACTAGTGAAAACACCATCTATTTTATGTCTTCTATTTCACATTCTGAAAGTATTCTTATTTGATAAGAGATCTTTAATCTTTAATTTGTTTTTTTATTCATGATTCCAAAGTATATAATATATTTGTCTAAATTTCTAGAAGAAGAGGGAATAATAGTTTTTAATAGTTTAATAAGGGCCCGATTGGTTCGCGGAATCAGGGGTTGGAATTGGGGTAAGAATTGGAATTGGGTTCCCAATTTTACACGTGTTAATGTTACAAAATTTAAATTATTATTCAATAATCTATCTTAAAATTACAAGAAATTATTTTTTAAAATGTTATCTGTGAACAGAATAATAGGTGGTATATCTTACAAGATGAGGTAAATTGAGGAGTAACCAAAAGGAAATCCGTAGCAATTTTGCTGTGATAGAACTTTGTCCTCACTAAACTATTAAGTATAGTTGAATAAGATCCATATATGACAGTAAAAGAGTGAATTTATCATTTATAAATAAACTGAAAGAAGAAGAATATCCATGCTGATGGGTACTCAAAGAGGACTGGAGTAGATATAAGTGGATGAAAGACTCTAAAGGAAGGGAAGAAAAAAAAAACAGATTGGCTCGTAATTTGAGGAAGCCTACATATCAGATTAACTCTGCAAATTCACCTGAGGATCCAGATAATTAAGTGGGAAACTGTATATATAATAGAGGGGAAAGGTGAAGAATAGATAATATTTGTAAAGGCATTATTAGTTAAACCTAGTTAATGAGTGGAGTCATTGAAAGCAATAAATCCTCTACTATCTTTGCCAGAAATGTCTCAGAGGAGTGGATGATCCATTTACCCTCTGAAAACATTCCCCCTCCCTCCTTCACCGGCTATATTTGCAGGCGACAAAATGGTGCCAGAAAGATGGATCATCAATCACATGATGTCTCACATCATGAATGACATCGCAAGCTAAGATCACAGATGGTGTGAGCTCGAAAACATAGTCAAGTTTCACGAGTTACTGGGTAAATTTACAGGCTTTACATCCTCTGCTATTTTTGATTGGGATCATTCTTGCGGCTCCAAGCCAATGGCACTGCATGGAGGCTCTCTCCATTTGAATGGAGGCTCTCTCCATTTGAGCAGCAACATTACTTAACCCTAGATGTCCTCATCCTATCCTCATCCACATTCCTAATTACTTCTCTTACATCTTCCAACCCTTATCCAGAATCTTCCTTTCTCACTCTGTCTTACATGAAAACATCCTTGAGATTCACCATCAAATATTGGCAGATTTAGAAGTTTGGGAGTTTAAACATGAGCACGTAATTTAGCAAAAGAAGAATGTAAACATAAGCAAAAGCAAATATCCATAATGTTTAATGATGTTATTAATTTCAATGTAGTGACTTTAAACGCAGGTTGATGATATCATCTGATCTTGGCATCACCAGCTTGAGCATATGATAGGCGTTTGCGTCAAGGTCCCGACTTCCAAGCATGGCTTGAGCTAAAATTGCTTGGACCCCTACACAATGATCTGCAGATATTTTTCTGGTTTTCAATTATAAGACAAAAAACATCCATCATATCTCAGTCCCTTCAGTTCTCATTGCACTAAAACCTTCTTGTTATGTAAATAAAGCTGAGCTATACAACCCAAACAAAAAAATTTTATTTGAAAGACCAAAAAAAAAAAAAAAAAACAGGACCTCTATCATTCTTCATGAACTTAAAATTTTCAGTGTCTAGGCAACTTAGTCGCAAAATGGAAATATAAAACAATATCCAAATTACCTGCTTTGTGTCAACCCCTACAGACAGATTTTTGACACTTTAAGTTCTGCTACATAAGAAAAGACCTTCCTTGGATCATGCTTCAGCCACACTTCATCAAAATTATAGTGTCTTCTTCATACCAGTGATAATTCACCTGCATTGTAAATCGTAATTGCTACACAACAATTTCCATTAAAAGTTCTTATCAGAACATTAAAACTCATCTTGAGAGGATTGAAGCCTAGAACAACTTGTGTCATAGGCCATTTGAAGAAAAGATACTGCTCTCATACTTTTTCAGCTAGACCTCAATTACATAGCAATCCATCAAATTCAAGTACAAACACTTCTTCAATGTCTTCAAAATCCAACCACAACAAAAAAGGAAATAGTGGAAATAATCAAACACAAGAACAAACCCGGTCCTACCAAGTACATTATGGATGTAAGACATCAATAGAAAGGAGAAGGCCATGGAAATTGTATCAAAGTTGATGGACAACTAAACAGTACAAGTCCAACCAAATAACTTTTACAGAAATGTTTGAGAACAAGACTAGTTTTCTCTTGGATCATTTGAAAATGAGCAGTGCCAGTTCCAAGCACAAAAATTTCCAATGAAGTAACTCGCATGTGGAGGGGAATTTGTCGCATACTTAGCTGCTGAGTGTGAAAAGCAGCCTTCCTTGCAACTTCTACCCATATCAATGTCACCACTGTACTCCTTGAGGGTAAAAAAATTTGATCACCCTTAATGTGAAAACATCCATGAGATTCACCGTCAAATTTTGCCATGACCATGAATTTTGGAGTTCAATTACATCCAATCTAGCAAAAGAAAAGGGTAAAACAAGTAAAACAATTGACATTCTCAATCCCAACAAGTCTATCAAAAACACATTTGATTCATGGGATAAGAAAACTCAGCCATCATGTTAATATTTGTGGAAACCCCATATATATTAAGAAGTTGGGCAGATTTATGAAATGCTGGGTCAGAGAACAGAAAATCCAAAGAGAAGCTAATTCAGCAAATCAATCAATGACTATTTCCAACAAAAAATTTTATGCCTTCATGAATTTCAAATTGAAGCCCCAAATAATTAAGCATAGAAATTAAAATTGAAAAATAAAATGCGAAAGTAAAATGAACAACAAAGACGGAAATTAGAGAAATTTTTTTCTTTTTAAGCTCGGCATCCATTGAAGTAAGAATTTTTAAAAGAAAGAAAGAAAGAAACAAGTAGGCAAAGATATTATCACCATCTAGTTTTCCTTGGCAGAAATTTTCCACGAAGAACAATTCAACTATAAGACAAGGAACTTGAAGGTATAACACGTGAACAATGTTCTAATTTGATTTCTGCTGCAAAGCTTTGGCTACTGCTTCACTGATAACAAGCAAAAACAGAACCTAAGCTAATATATATCAAATTCCATAAAAGAAAATAGTGGTAATACAGTGAAAAATAGTATGCAGATTGTGAAGAAAAAAGAAACAAAAGAAAATGGTTCTGAATTGACAAGAGAAGGGATTAGAACCATAAATTTGAAGGAAAGAGTTTTGAAAAGCACGAGTGTTGTTTCCCTTGATTTTTTCACTAGTTATGTTCATTGTCCATGCATATCTCCAGAACATGAGAATTCTTTGGCGAATACTCACCTAACTTGAATGATGTGAACAGCAAGAAAAATATAGCGCTGTAGTGGAAGGGAGGTGTTGCTTGTAGAGATGACACATCTGGCAGTATATGATTACAAGGTTTATGAAATTCTGTGGGAAGTGAAATTTCCCTATGGAAAATCAGTCTAAACAACTAGAACTTGGTTCATGTGAATTAGAAACCAACTAGAAAGGCATTGGTTGACTAACATTTTAATTTTTTATTGAGTTTTTTATGGCATTTAAATAATTTTTAGAAGCCACACTCAGTGATAACAGTTAATTCATTAAGGAAAATCTCATTTGCAGAAAGAGATGAAAGACTTCTGGGAATATGCAAATGAATTTCAACAATTATATGAAAATTGAACCAAATCCACATACAAAAACTGAAAAAGAAAAATGCAAATCAGCACCTTAAAAGTGCATTGAAAGAAAAAATAAAATAAAAGAACAGTACAATCAAGTAGAGGAAGAACCTAAAAGAAAGTGGTAACTCCTACCAGTAGAACAACCCAAGGTGAGAAGTAGTTACCACCCCTGACATGAAACAAATACTCTTCCAAATGCTGCTCTGAAGTCTCAATCATTAGATTGTCCAGCTCATTTCATTGCTCATAATCAAATAATGAAACATGAGGTGATAATAAAGTACAGCAGTTATGTTACTGATCCGACCTGTCCAACACTACTTAGTCAGAAAAATTTGATACAATGAAATCAAATAATTGAAGCAATACTTAAAATTTATCAGAAACCTAAAGGGAACAGGGGAGGACGATAAAGAAGAGAGGAGAAGGAGAAGAAACAAAGGATCTCTCTATGTTTTAAAAATGTAAAAGACAGTTTTTCACACCATGATCATTTTTCTATGTTTTAAAAATGCGAAAGATGGTTTCACACCATGATCTGAAGTTTTCTCCAAAAGACAGAAATACAAGGTAATTCTCACCTATAAGAGCAAACAAAAGAATCACAACTTTGCAATATTAAGGTAGGATATGAGTTCCCATTCACTGATCCAACTCATCCATTTGTTTCAAATGCCTTAATATTGTGCTTCATGCTGATATGATTAATGATAAGTTACTAAGTATAAGTTCTAGTAGGTACTCACAAAGCCAACCCAATATGAACCAGAAGATGCTTATGCACTAAATGAAGATGTAGAAGCAGTCCTTGCAGTGTCTTTACTTTGGAATTAATATTCAGAATTTCTAGATGAATATATTAATGGCTTTATTAACTAACCTATCTAGTGCCTCGTTTATCAAAACAGAGGCTTACTACATATTTATGCATATAAAATTAAATTATTCCAATCTCCAGTTGCAAGAGTTCAAGAATGCAAAGGCTACAAGTATAATGACAACTTCATGGGATAGAAACATACTATTCTGTTAAGTTCCACAAGAACTTTAAGGAGCACCATGTGAAGGTGAATCCTGGCTTGTATATATTGCAAACAATGATGAATATGTGGACTTTCTGCCGCGCATATGCAAAAATTGGGAGTTTCTTTGAAAAATTCCCTGTAACATTCAGCACTTCCACAAGATCACTACTAGAACCTCATTTGTAAGACTAGTCATCAGAACAGATGCTTGGTAGATGTTTGTTCAAACAAAAGACAATATCAATGGCATGTAATTTTGAGTTAAGTTCATTGAATGCCAAGTCTACGAAAGCAGAAAAATAAAAGGATTAAGACCGAAGAATTTTCAAGGGTTAAAAACATGCTACTAGCCCACTATGTCCACAAGAATTTACTGATCATCAAGTAAATGTTCCCATACCCTGTCAATATTACTCGGTCTAAAATAATTTACTTGGTATTTCTTCCAAGGATTTGTTAAGAGAAAACAATAATACTGTTTCATGATTTATGAAAGAAGGCTATTGCAAGAACTCTGGAAAGAAGACCGATGTTCTCTCTGATAAATGACATTAAGAATTGCAGGTAGTTGCAGCCTGTAACTGGGATTTAAAAGGTGATATCTGACCACCAGTAAATTCAAGTTTTCAGTTCCAGATATTCATCCACTCTTCGTTCAAGGTTTCATAATCAGCATCTATGGTAGTGTCTAAACATTTATACGATCATAGAAAAACTGCTGGTCTAAAAGAGCTTTAAGTGCATGAGGTATAATTCTGACTTCAATATCACTGATTTAGTCAGTGGTGTTTGTGAGCATTTAAAACAAAAATAAGGTAGGCTCAAAATGGTTTAAATGCATTTTAGAGAAATTATCACCACAAAGTTAAAATTCCTAAGAAGTAAGGGCAATATAGATTGCCTATCATGGCAGAGATATCAAGGGAAGAAATGAATAATGTACCATCACATAAGCTCCACCCGTATTCAAAAAAATGCATTGATTCATGATATCAAAATGCAAAAAAACTTATGAGGAACAACTAACCAGAAAAATCAACAAGGGAGATATACATTGAGCACACATTTGTTGATCTTGAGCTTCCTCAGTCACTTAACAGTGTGAAGGTAGAGATGTACGGATTGTCCATTTGAGAGTTTCTCAACCATCAACATAAGCACCTCAAATCCTCTGCGCTTGGGTGTTCTTCAAAGGAAACATAAGTTGATCGGCTGGCGATGCAGAAAAAGCATTACAAAACTAAATCCAATATATGACAATGCTATGAAAAGGAATTTATTTTCCTGCAACGCCCCAAGCAACAGTGTAAGATAAAAAGGTGTAGATATTCATTCAAATTTACTTTGGAGGTTTTGTAGGATGAGAAATTCAAATCAGACATTAATGGAGCTATAGAACAAAATAAGAGATCTCCAGAACTGGTTCAATCATGTTGTACATAAAACTGATGCCAAGTTGAGATTCATGTTGAGCTTTACAAATACAGGAGGGTGAAAACTAACAAAAGAGCAACCAAAAAAAAAATTCAGTAACAATGAATTGAGCCACATAAAAAACAGAGAAAATCTTTACTTGGAGGTTTATATTCATGGGTGATAGTAAACTAAGAGTGTAAAAGAATGAAGAAAAATGTGGAGAAAAGTTGGAACAGAGATATATCATTACACCAACTCAGGAAGACGTAGCTCTGAAGGACATGATTAAGTATATATCATTCAATAACATCCCAAAGGAAGTGAAGTTAAGGAGCCAAAGAATGATGGTGTGGAAACAAATACAGACCTGAAGAAGATTGTCTTTGAGAACTGTGAATTCCGTCATCTACAGATACATCTGGGATTTGAGAAATCTTTGGCCAATCCTCGCCTGTGTGCCTCTCGCACCGTCTTGATAATTGCGGGCATTGAGAAATGTGTAGCTTTTTGAGGTCCGGCATCCTTCGCGGCAAAGACTGTACATTCCGGCAATCCTCAATACAAAGCTGTTCAAGGGAAGCAAAGTTTCCCAGCCACTCTGGTAAATTAATCAAACCCTCACAATGAGAAATTTTAAGCGACTGCAGACTTGTGGTATGTTGAAGGCCCTCAGGCAAATACACCAATTTTGGAAGCCATGAAATTCTGACATCTCGAAGACTCCGAAGGCGACGCAGGCCATTGACTTCCAACAAATTAAGCTTTTCACAGTCACATATCTCCAACTCCTCAAGTGACCAGAGACGTTGCATCCACTTCGGTAAAGTCATCAAATGCTGGCAATCAGAAATTTTAAGAGATTGCAGATTGGTGGCACGTTTAAGCCCCTCAGGCAAAGACAGCAATTTTGGAAGATATTCAATTGTCAGCGTTCTAAGGTTCCGAAGGCCATGCAGGCCATCCTCCATCAACAAATCAAGATCTTTGCAATCTTTTATAGACAGAGTGTTGAGAGCAGTGAGGTATTGCATCCCCGGAGACAAAGATAATAGACTATCACATCTACAGATGGAAAGAGTCTGAAGAGAAGTCAAGCCTCTTAGCCCTTCCTCCGGTAGAGAAGTCAAACTTTGACATAAATCAATTGAAAGAGACCGAAGAGAAATCAAGCCTCTTAACCCTTCCTCTGGAAATGCCAATAAATCATAACAGTAGCAAATATCAAGAGATGTTAATTTTCCAAGAGGGAAAATGGAGGAAAGTGAAGACGATGTTGTTGGTGGCCAATTTTCTGGTGCATCCACCGTCATCAATGACTGCAATAGCTCTGCACTAAAATTTTCCAGCTTCAAATGTCCAAGAGATGGACTTGATGGCATTGCTTTCAACTCCGGACATCTTCTGACAGTCAATTCAAAAAGGCAAGGAAATGATAACAATGGTAACTGTTGTTGCTTCGCTTTAGGTCCTGTTTTTGCTGTTGTTGCTCCATCATCAACATGCTCTGTTTCTTCTATTCTTGACCATTCCTTCAATCTGTACAAATCACGGAGCTCCAGTTTCTTCAAAGATGGGAAGAATTCTCCTCTTCCTATACTTGCTGCATGATTGTTGACATACTCAAGTGCCTTCAGGTTGCATAGAGATAAGGACGCAAGAGAAGGGAGCTGACACAATGATGGGAGACAGTGGCATCTTTTACAATTCCTTAGATCAACTCGCACCAGATGCGGGACCGAGAAATAGATCACATTTGTCATCCAAGTTGAAAATGAGGCACCGTTATACCCATCTATCGTCAATTCTTTTAGATTTCGGTGTGGCTGGAGGGCTTCCAGAATTTCAACGTCGTCAGTGCCATCAACAACTCCGATTTTCCATTCTAATATCAAAGATTCTAGGTACTGCTTCTCCTTCAAGTTTGCTTCCATTGCATCCGAAGTGGTTGCATTTTCAAGATTTCTAATGTGCAGCACACCACTAAGGTTATTTAGTCCATGCAGTACCCTTAACTTAGAGTCTTCCTCTTCCTTGATCACAGTGAACAATTCATCACAGTCAGTGAGAACCAAACTCTTCAAATTCTTCAGTTCATTTATTGATTCAGGGAGCATTTTGATTTTGCGTGAACCAGAAACATCTATTTGCCGAAGGTTGACCATCTCTCCAATGTTCATAGGCAGTTCTTCAAGTTCTTCACAGGACCTGAGTCTCAAAATTCGCAAATTCTTTAACTTGCATATTGATATTGGAAGTAACTTGATCTGATAATTGTTGGAAAGATCTATGTGTCTAAGGCTTTCTATTTCTCCCATACGAATGGGCAGTTCTTCAATACCACACTGCCTGACAATTAATGTCTGCAAATTTTGCAACTGGGTGATTGATTCGGGGAGTGTCTTCATAAAATTACCAGAAAGGTCAAGATATCGCAAATGTTTTAATTCACTTACAAAACGTAACAGCTGCTGCGTGTTTGAAGATCTTAACCTCAATGCACGTATGTACCTGAAAGTACTTGACCTTAAATCATGAAATACTTCAAGTCTTGCTTCAATGAAAAATGTCCTTAATTTACATGATGCAAATGATCCATCGTAAGTGTCACAAAGTAGAAACACGTGTCGAACATAGTCTGGAATGGGAGTATACGTACGATGGACAATCAAGCACTCATTCCTTGGAACAAATTCTGCAAGATCGTACATAATATCATGCATTTTACAACTTACTATGTTCCCACAATCATCTTTCTGTACATCTCGGAAGAAGGATCTTGACATCAAATCGTTGAAATAGCAATTGCCGATATCCTCCATGCTTAAATTAGGGTTAGATGATTGGAGGAACCCTTGCGCCATCCATAGGTTGATCAGCATTTCTTTGGGAATTGCAAAACCCTTCGGAAAAAGTGAGCAATAAGCAAAACAAAGTTTTAATTGTGGTAACGGCAAGCTGTCGTATAATATGGACGGCAAGCTGTCGTATAATATGGACATACCTTTACGTGTCCAAACTGCCTCATCTCTGGCACGCTCCCACTCAGCCTCCCTGCTTCTAGATTTTAAAATGCATCCAAGAGCGATCAACGCCAGGGGCACTCCCTCACATTTTTCGACAATTTGTCTACCAATTTTCTCGAGAGCCGGGCTTCCTTGGCCTTGTACGAAGGCACGCTGCTTTAATAATTCCCAGGAATCATTTTCTGCTAAACCTGACAAATTATATGATGATGAAGTTTTACCCTTGATTACGTCAGCGATTCTATCACGTGTAGTGATTAGAATTTTACTTCCTCTTTGACCACACGTCATCAGCAAGGTTTTCAACTCTGCCCACGACCTTCCAAAATCAATACCAGTATAAGCATAAGCAGTGACATCGTCTAACACAAGCAGAAGCCTCTTTCCGTCCAATTCATCTCTAATATGACCTAGTAGTGTCTCCATTGGTAGGTTAGCACCTTCCGTACAAGTTGAAAGAGCTGATAAAATTGTTTGCGCAGTTCTTTTCAGGTCGAAATTAAAAGTAACATCCACCCAAATTAATGCATCGAAATGATATTTTATTCTTTCATCATTGTACACCAACCGGGCAAGGGTGGTCTTTCCAATTCCTGATTTCCCAACGATGGACATGACACGGATTCTAGCATCATGAGTGAAAAAATGCATTAACAATTTGACAATTGACTCTTTATCCGCATCTCTTCCGATAAGAACCTCTGTTGGGAAAAAGTGAGTCTCCCTCTCCCGACTATAATACTCAACTGGCGTAGCTCGGTGGGATGATCTGAGTTCAGTCGGAATGCCGATGTTCTTTTCAATATTATCGAGTGTCTTCCTAATCTTCTTTATTCTACGACTCGTTTTCAAAGAATAAGCAAGTGGGTTGGAGCGTGAAAAGAAGGAACTTACCTTTTTAGTCATGCTCTTCTCCATTTTCCAACTCATCAAAGCTTCATTAAGCTCATCTTCAGCATCATCAAGCTCTTTGAAAATGCCTCTCAGACGACTTTCGACTTCGAAACGCTCCGCCGTAGGATCATGTCCATCCTCCAGGGCCTCAAGTGTGTCTTTGACGACAGATACTGCATGAAAAAGCTTCTTGAGCTCTTCGTTGATCGCACTGGGAAATAATTGATTCTCTTGGATCACAAGCTGATCCAAAATTCTATCTGCGACCAAGGAGGGAAATGCATCTGCCATATTTTTCTCAGAAGAAGAAGAGAGAATCAAGTTGCAGTAGATGCAGTGGCGGAACCAGGACTCCAAATCTAGGGGGGCAAAAAAAATTTTCAATTAACACTTCTCATGAAATATAGAAATTTTAATGAGTTGGAGGTGGACAAACCAGAAATTTTAGAAGGGTTCTCATGAAATATAGAAATTTCAATGAGTTGGTGGGGTCAAACTAGAAATTTTAGAAGGGATTCTCATGAAATATAAAAATTTCAATAGGTTGGGGGGCAAACCAGAAATTTTAGGGGGGCATAACATAAATTTTATTTAAAAAATATATAATTTTTTATTAAAAGTTAAAAGTTGCCCCCCCTACAGTAAATGTGGTTCCGCCACTGAGTAGATGATTTTGTCAATGATTCCATGAATTGGTGTAGATTTCTTTAGTGGGTTCCGGTGAATATATGAAATTGGTTGAATGCACGTTCGAGTTGGCTCCCAGTCAAAAGTTAGCTTTAACACGTGATACAGGGGCCCATCTCTGCTGGAGCCAACTGTAGAGTAATCACGAATTGTTTGTTTTTAAATAATTGAAAATGAATGTAAACTATTTATACGCTACGAAGGTTATCGAATCTAGATCTTTTAACGTCGTGATAACCTAGAAATGTACTTAAGGATGGTTTAGTTATTTTTTAATGGGGAAATTGGTTTTTAGTTATATTTTTCAAAATAATTCAAATTCAGTCGATTAATTCTTGAAAATTGAAAATTAGTGATACTTTTTTAAATAAATTGGATTTAGTATCATTTTACTATTGAGAGTGACTTTCTTCCAACAATGCCCTCAAAAAACTTTAAAAACTTTTTCATTCATTTAGGTACAAGTGAGGTTTGCAAGTCTTTTTAAGGATATTTTTGGAAATTTTTTTTCATAAATAGTAAAATGGCATTGAATCCTAATTCTTTGAAAAATATCACTAATTCCTAATTTTCAAGAATTGACCGACTAAATTTGAATTCTTTTGAAAAAGTATAACTAAAAACCAATTTTCCCTTTTTTAATTAACCAAATTAATAAATTGAATAACTACATAATTATTACACCTAGCTAAAATTTAATTAGATTTATTTTAGGTTTAATTTGGATTTAAATAATAAAATTTATTGCCTAATAGATGGGTAAAATGACCTATTGGTAATAGCAGTTGGTTAGGAGAATTAAAATAATTAGATTTACCAAAAAGTCTTGACCGAAGAGAAGAGGGAAACAAAATTTATTTCCCGCCCGTCTCATTTTCGTCGAAATGGCAGCTCAATTTTCCCAACTTGTCAAATTTTATTTCACCTCCCCCCAAAGAGATGGTAATGGATTTTGTTGAACATCTACAGGCATCTTTAGTTCTATTAATAAAACCAGCATTAATTAATTGGTTTAGAAGTTTTGTTATAATTACTAAACATCAATGCGCATCTTTAATTCCATAAGAGCCTAATTAATGACCACGATTAGAAGAGTGTGTTTAGGCAAAATAATTATAAATTCTAGGATCAAACTTTATGGTGACGCAAACTAATGAATGTTGCTAATGGGATTAGGCAACTTAAATTTAATTTTCCTATTAATAAATGGACCTTTGCCTCACATTAACCATGCCAAACAATGATTGTGATAAAATTTATAAGCCTATTGAAGATTGAAACCATATGGTTTCCCAAATTGATTAGGCTTACCAATTATACTTTTTTGAATCATGTAACATGAGCCCAGTCAATTTTAATATGCCAAATCATGCATATCACATCCCAAAAGATCTCACGGTGATAACCTTTATGGTATAAGTCCACATAATACATAGAACTTCAATAATATTATAATTATTTACTTTTGAGAATTTTGAGAGTTCTATGTTTAACCAAAATTATTTCATTTAGGCGAAGAAGAGAAGAGCTAATGAAATTTAGCATGAATTGACGAAATACCAATGCACTTCAAAGCTGAGCATGAACCCCTAGTCTTAGTTCAAGTCTTTATTTTTTCAATTCAGTACATACCTGTTTATGTTAGTGAAGAGGTTCTCAGCCAAATAAATGGAAGAAAATGAAAAGTTCAGTCTTTTTGTTTCCTCTAACTAGGCCTTATCAATCCATTAGTACTTTATTTTTAATGGCCCCGGACTCCGCACCCACACTGAAGCGGGAGCACATAATAGTGTACAACCAAATCCCACTACTACTTATATAATGACTACAGGATTCGTTGATTCATTAGAGAACATTTTAGTTGTTGTTGGATAAAGTAAATAATAATAATAATAACCAAAAAATTTTTGAACCAATTTTTAGTTTTTGAAAATAAGTGAAGAAAAAACCTATTTTCTGCCGAATAGTTAAAAATCAAGTACGTTTCTAAAATCAATAAAAATGCATTTATTAAGTCTAATTATCAAGTTCTAAAAACTATTTCCGACAATGGTGGTAACAGGTCCCAATTGTAATAGCGGTATGATGCTATTAGTGGCAGTGATGGTCACCATCCATCTCAATTTAGAATATAATTGGGCAATTTATAATACTTTTTTTGAAAAAGAAAAAATAGTGTATCTTATTAAAAAAAAAAGGGAAATTTTATGAAAAAGGGCCACTTTTACCCCTATTTTCTAAAACAGTCAATCAAAAAACTTACTTTAAAAAAAAAGTCCACTTTTTAAAAATAACTAAATTACAAAATCACTTTATTTGAGGCACAAGCACATTTTACATGGGTGCGGTGCTTCCGACTTGGATTCTAGCGTTTTTTTTTATCAACTAGGAATTTCAAGCTTGCTAAAGCTGTTGAATCTGTCTAGTGCAAGCTTCTACGAGAACACTTCATAGCTTATATGATTGAATCAACAAAGACCAATACCGACAAACAAAGACTAAAGCTCCTATGAGTGCATTTTTATATATTTCAATCAACTAAAGACTAACAACTCTTTAGACATCTCATCTTTGGTGGGGGCTGGTAGGGACCAAATATAACTGGTGATTCGAAGATAAATGATGCTAACAGCTGGTAGTCAAGAAGAGTCAGAATTCTTTACACCAAGACCAGGCATTATTTGTACATGGACCCCACAAAAATGCAGTGGCCATTAATCAGAATGACACGGTAGGTGATGAAATGTCCTATCAACATTATTGAGACAACTGGTAGTCGAGAAGAGTCAGAATTCTTTACACCAAAACCAGGCATTATCTGTACATGGACCCCATAAAAATGCAGTGGCCATTAATCAGAATGACACGGTAGGTGATGAAATGTCCTATCAACATTATTGAGACAGCTGGTAGTCGAGAAGAGTCAGAATTGTCGAAAAGAGTCAGAATTCTTTACACCAAAACTAGGCATTATCTGTACATGGACCCCACAAAAATGCAGTGGCCATTAATCAGAATGACACGGTAGGTGATGAAATGTCCTATCAACATTATTGAGACAACTGGTAGTCGAGAAGAGTCAGAATTGTCGAAAAGAGTCAGAATTCTTTACACCAAAACTAGGCATTATCTGTACATGGACCCCACAAAAATGCAGTGGCCATTAATCAGAATGACACATTAGGTGATGAAATGTCCTATCAACATTATTGAGACAACTAGTAGTCGAGAAGAGTCAGAATTGTCGAAAAGAGTCAGAATTCTTTACACCAAAACTAGGCATTATCTGTACATGGACCCCACAAAAATGCAGTGGCCATTAATCAGAATGACACGTTAGGTGATGAAATGTCCTATCAACATTATTGAGACAACTGGTAGTCGAGAAGAGTCAGAATTCTTTACACCAAAACCAGGCATTATCTGTACATGGACCCCACAAAAATGCGGTGGCCATTAATCAGAATGACACGGTAGGTGATGAAATGTCCTATCAACATTATTGAGACAGCTGGTAGTCGAGAAGAGTCAAAATTCTTTACACCAAAACCAGGCATTATCTGTACATGGACCCCACAAAAATGCAGTGGCCATTAATCAGAATGACACGGTAGGTGATGAAATGTCCTATCAACATTATTGAGACAACTGGTAGTCGAGAAGAGTCAGAATTCTTTACACCAAAACCAGGCATTATCTGTACATGGACCCCATAAAAATGCAGTGGCCATTAATCAGAATGACACGGTAGGTGATGAAATGTCCTATCAACATTATTGAGACAGCTGGTAGTCGAGAAGAGTCAGAATTGTCGAAAAGAGTCAGAATTCTTTACACCAAAACTAGGCATTATCTGTACATGGACCCCACAAAAATGCAGTGGCCATTAATCAGAATGACACAGTAGGTGATAAAATGTCCTATCAACATTATTGAGACAGCTGGTAGTCGAGAAGAGTCAAAATTCTTTACACCAAAACCAGGCATTATCTGTACATGGACCCCACAAAAATGTAGTGGCCATTAATCAGAATGACACGGTCAGTGATGAAATGTCCTTTCAACATTATTGAGACAGCTGGTAGTCGAGAAGAGTCAGAATTCTTTACACCAAGACCAGGCACTATCTGTACATGGACCCCACAAAAATGTAGTGGCCATTAATCAGAATGACACGGTAGGTGATGAAATGTCCTATCAACATTATTGAGACAGTTGGTAGTCGAGAAGAGTCAGAATTCTTTACACCAAAACCAGGCACTATCTGTACATGGACCCCACAAAAATGCAGTGGCCATTAATCAGAATGACACGGTAGATGATGAAATGTCCTATCAACATTATTGAGACAGCTGGTAGTCGAGAAGAGTCAGAATTCTTTACACCAAAACTAGGTATTATCTGTACATGGACCCCACAAAAATGCAGTGGCCATTAATCAGAATGATACGGTCGGTGATGAAATGTCCTATCAACATTATTGAAACAGCTGGTAGTCGAGAAGAGTCAGAATTCTTTACACCAAGACCAGGCATTATCTGTACATGGAAATGTCCTGTCAACATTATGGAGATGCAATGAGCTGTAAAGCCTGCGTGGGTGGATGAAAAGTCCCCGTCAAGATTATGAAATAAGGGAAAGTTGAAAATAATTAAAATTCAATCACCACGGTTGCTTGTAATTTTATTTGGTGAAAAATGATATTCCAAGAATGCCCTTATACGTTGTTGATTTTACGGTTGCAAACCGAATTCACCTTCCAAGGATGCCGTTATACTTTGCTATAAAAGGTAATTGATAAAATATATAAAACACCCTCCAACTGAACTGGAAAAGTTAATATATTGTATCGTGCAAATCATTTTATAAAGGGATACAAATTGCGCTATATAATTATACAAGTCAGCAGTGTGTTGTATAAGTCATTTCATAGGTGACTTGTCCACTTTATCAATTAACTTGTATAATATTGTATAAATGCATTCTTGAAAGAAGTGAGGGGTTTGTAATAGGAAATTGTCATTAAAATTTGATTATTTTAATAAATGTTTTTTAAGGAGTTCTGATCCAAAATAGAGCTGACTGAATTTTAATTATTGTATTCATAAAATATCGTCTGCCAAGACTTAGACTTACACTGTGGCTATTCATGCAGCGACCATCATATGATATCATGTTCAGAGAGCTTGACGCCTGACGGTTGGACTTTTTTATCAACGAGTTTCCTTTTACACTTTCATCGGAGATAAAGCTACAACCCTTAGATATTATTATTATTTTTTCTATAGAATTATCATTGAGATTTATAGTAATGAATACATAAATCCAAACTTTGTTATAGTAAAATTGGGAATGTGTGTCATTTTATTAACATTTTATGCATGTTTTATAGTCATTTAATTTTGTAACTATTGTGATATTATATTTTTTAAATATAATTAGTCATTTTTTCAATTATATATAATTATATAATACAAATAACCAACAGAGCATTAAATGCAAGAGCGCATTTAATGCTTCTAACAATGCCATTTTTTTATTTTTTGACGAATTTGGTTTTTAGTTTAAGTTTTTATAAATAACTATAATTCAGTCACTAAATTTTGATAATTAAAAATTAGTGGTGCTTTTTACAAATCTTTGTAAATTATAACGGTACTGATTGACAATTATTTTCAAAAATATAATTATTTTAAATTATTAATTATTTGATGATTAAATCAGAATTATAATTAAAACATATAACTGAAAACCAAAATTTATTTCGATTAAGCTATCATTATTTTAGGCGGTGTGGTCGATGCTTGATGAACCAGGTCGATAGAAGAGCTCCTTATCGACTCAATCTTTAGTAATTAAAGATTAGTGATATATTTTAATGATTTTTTCTCAAAACAATGTCCTGGATATACTTGTAAAATATTTTATTGGTTAAAAAGTTTGTTTGTTAGCAAGTTTTTTTAGGGTATTTTTGGAAGAAAACTTATCTTAATAGTAAAATGACACTCATTTTCTGACTGAATCTGAATTATTTCTAAAGAGTATCACTTAAATTCAATTTTCTAAATTTTTTTCTTGGTCATTCTCTTCTCATAAGAATACTTTTAAAAGCATTTAATATTTTAACACTTACGTTATTTTCATGTATGAGTGAGAGGCATTATCAAATAATTATGAACCACATGGTAAGATTATTTTCAAAAATCATTATTTGGGTACATAAGTAACAAGAACTAAAAAGGTAAGTAAACATAATTTTATAATATAAGAACACAAGGTGGAAATTTTCTGTAATTTTTTTATGCATTAATTTCTGTTGTTGGTATAAAATGATGCCAAATGGAGCATTTCACATTTTGAAAGCTATCTTTTGCTGTTCAAATGAGGTTATGCTTTTTAAAAATAATTCAAACTCAATCAACGACTTTCCTGTAATTGAAAATTAGATAGAAGATCGAAGCAGATAAAATCAAACTCTTTTTATATGAAATACTTAAAATTAAATTAGGGGAAAAAGCAATAGATTGTTAAATGCGCATTAAATGCAATTGGTTTCTTTGCAAACGAATTTGGTTTTTAGCATGAATTTTTCTTTAAAAAAAATAGCCTGAATTGTTTCTTAAAAAAATTAAATTGCACGAATTTTTAAACATATTGAATCACTAAATTCTTAATAATTAGAAATTAATGATAGTTTTTACAAATAATTAAGAATGAGTATCATGTTCACTTAAGGTCTTGTTCCAAAAACACCCTCAAAACATTTTTTAACTTCATTAAAATCTCACTATAATAAACAAATTATTTTACGAGTATGTTGAAGGCATTTTTAAAATACAGTTCTTTTATACGAAATACTTAAATTAAAATGAGGGACAGATTTGCAATTGGTTTTTTTTTTCCCAACGAAACTGGTTTTTTACTACAAATTTACAAAAATAACTCTGATTCAGTCATTAAATTCTCGGTAATTAAAAATTAGTGATAATTTTATAAATAATTGAGAATGTGTGTCACTAATGTGTGGTTTTATTAATACCAAAAAATTACAGATTCACAGTTATTTTAAGAAATATCACTAATGTTAATTACCAAAAAATTGATGACTGAATTTGTTTTAAGAGATATTTCCATGTTTGTTGATTTCTCATTTTTTTATAATATCTTCACTAAATTTTATGTATATTTACGAAGTTTTATTAAAATTATATTACATTTTATTAAATGTTATATATATTTTTTGATTTCTTAAAATTATGATAAGTTATTCTCATTCAATAAATTGTAAAGATTTAAGAAATTATGTATGGTTCTATTAACATCCTAAGTTTACTCAACATAAAACACATATTTTTTTAGCGTCAATAGTTAAATTGATACTTTTTCAATAATTTATGAAAATTATCATTAAATCTCAATTAAAGTGAATTAAATATTAATAATGTATTTAATATAATGTATTTAATATATTTAAGTATAGTTAGTATAATATTAAATATATTTAGTATAATATTAAATAAATTTAACTCATTCAGAATTGTTTTAAAAATATCACTAATTTTTAATTACATATATTTTGGATACTGGATATTAATTAATTTTAGCAAGTATAACTTAAAACCAATTTAAAAAAAGAAATGTAGAAAATTGAAATTCAGTGGCCAATTGTTGGCCTTATTAGGCGACCGCATTCGCCTCTCTCTTTATTTTTATATAAAAGACGAAATTAATTTTAATTGTAATTACCAAAATTTGGTAATTAGAAATTAGTGATACTTTTTACAAATAATTGAGAATGATTATCATTTTACGGTTCACATAATACTTCTCCCAAAAATGCCCTCAAAACACTTCTTAATCTCATTAAAACATGATAACAAACAAATTATTTTACAATTTCTTCTATACAATCACTGTAAAGCCAGAAAAAAACGTGTCAAAGAATATTTAAATAGCAGGTGAAATCGAACAAAAAATAAAGCACAAAAAGACAAAAATATGTACAAACTGTTTCTTTATATTAGGTAATAGATATGCTGTGTCATATACTTTAACAAAGGTTTTAAAATCTATATAACTTATATCACTAATTAAGAAATTAATTTTTACAATTACTTTAATCATTTATAGTAATTAAAATACTTGGACTTGTAAATCAGAATATAGTGCACATGATACTCTAGTTTTTAAAAGAAGATTATAATTGATTTTAAAAGAAAGTTATTATTATAGATAATAATACTTAGTTGCAATTACAGTTATAACTATAATGAATTAATATGATGAATAAAATTCTTATAATTAATGAAATTATATTGATTCTCAATTATTTTAAAAAAGTTTAACTAATACAATGCATCAATAATTAATTTTATGACTGAATCTGAATTAAATATAATTATATTTATAATACAAGTAAATTAATACATTAAAATCTTGGTAACTATAAAATAGTAATACTTAAATAAGGAACATTCTAAATTTTTAAATAAGGTAAATTATTCTTAACATTTAGTTAAAACATATAATTCATAATTCATTTAAGTCATGACTATACTTATAATTTTTTCAATAATGTACATTATGCATAATATAGAATTATAATTCATTTAATTTAAAAAAAAAGTGTACTTTTTAAATGCATTTATATTTTACAATTATCTTGAAGTGGTATTTTTTGAATGAATCTTTTGTGAATAATGACACTTATTTTTTAAAAATTGTGAAATACAACAGAATTTGTTTTATAATATAACACTAAAAACAAATTTTTGGAAAATTTGAATGAGTTTCATTTTATAATTCAGAGATGTTTCTACCTAAAATTTCATTTAAAAGGCTTATAAACATTATGTTGGGTGTATTTGGAAGAAATGTTTTGTGAGCATTAATATAATTTTCAGTCTTAATATATTTATTTTAAATCATTATTTTATAATTATATGAAGAATAATGTGACCGAATCTGAATTATGTTTTAAGAAGCATTACCTAGAACTAAAACTAATTTTCAGTACTTAAAATTACGAGAATAACCAAAAGCATCAACAGCGCATTTAATGCTTCTGTTGCATTTAATGCTTGCTTTTTTTGGACAAAATTGGTTTTTAGTTTAAGTTTTTATAAATAACTATGATTCAGTCACCAAATTTTGATAATTAAAAATTAGTGATGCTTTTTACAAATCCTCCCCACAGTAGAACGGCATTGATTGACTTAAATCATCAATTATTTTCAACGTAAACTAATGTACAAGTGTTTACCCAAAAAAAAAAAAAAAAAAAACCTGATGTACAAGTCGCTTAAAGTGAACTGAGCTGACGTATTCACTTAAAGGAAGGTTTACAATTTCCGGCCCCCGGCGATGCGTTTCGCCGGGGGAAATCGGTGGGGTTGTGCCCCTGGCGAAACGCATCGAAATGCCGACCGTGCCGAGCGAAATTTCGCTCGGCGCGCGTCGGCATTTTTTTTTAAAAACGAATCGCGCGCACATGTGCGTTTCGCACACGTGCGCGCGGAATTAGACGAGGCGCCGGTCGATTTGGGCGAAATTTCGCCCAAATCGACCTGAACATCAAAAAAAAGGGGAGGACGAAGGGGGTATAGCCGTATGCTTTGGGGGGGGGGGGGGGGGTATTTTGGCTCGATTTTGGCGTGGATTAGGCAGGGTTTTGGTCGTTTTTCATCATCTAGCAAGTTTACACTAGTTTGAGAGAGGAATTTGTGGATTTTGTGGAGAATCAAGCTTGGTTCATTGCACACGTTGGGGTAAGATCGTTTTTTTCAAAATTTTTTGTTGAAATGCTTGTGGAATGTGTTGAATTTATTATATGTTGAAGCCCGACACCCGATCTACAGATGGGTGTCGGGGTTTTATTTTTTGCACAAAAAAAATATTTTTTGCAATTATTTGTGTCGAAAATGCATATAATTTCTTTTTAATTCATTAAAATTAGATAAATATTGTTGTTGACTTTGATAATTATATATGTTAGATGGGGGCACCCGATCTACAAATGGGTGCCCCCGGATTAATTTTTTAGAAAATTAATTTTTTTATTAATTTTTAAATCCGAAAATTGATATATAATTTATAAAATGAAGAAAAATAGATAAGTTGCCAAATTTAATACATAAAATTGATTTATTTATTATAGAATTATTTATGTTAAAAATTTTGAGTTTATATAATTTTTTATGTATTTTTGATTTTTTTGGAATTAATTAATCCGAAAATTAATTAATTATTAATAAAATTAATAAAAAAGATAAATACTCAAATTCAATTCATAAAATTGATTTAGTTATTGTAGAATGATTTATGTTAAATAATTGGAGTTTATATAAATTTTAATATATTTTTGATTTTTTGGAATTAATTAATCCGAAAATTAATTAGTTATTAATAAAATTAATAAAAAAAGATAAATACTCAAATTAAATTCATTACATTGATTTAGTTATTGTAGAATGATTTATGTTAAATAATTGGAGTTTATATAGTTTTTTTATATATTTTTGATTTTTTGGAATTAATTAATCCGAAAATTAATTAGTTATTAATAAAATTAATAAAAAAAGATAAATACTCAAATTAAATTCATTACATTGATTTAGTTATTGTAGAATGATTTATGTTAAATAATTGGAGTTTATATAGTTTTTTTATATATTTTTGATTTTTTGGAATTAATTAATCCGAAAATTAATTAGTTATTAATAAAATTAATAAAAAAAGATAAATACGCAAATTAAATTCATTAAATTGATTTAGTTATTGTAGAATGATTTATGTTAAATAATTGGAGTTTATATAATTTTTTTTATATTTTTTATTTTTTGGAATTAATTAATCCGAAAATTAATTAGTTATTAATTAGTTGGTAATGTTAGTATTGTCTAATGTGGATTAATATTTATAATTTGTTATTGTGCTCTGTTATTGACTTATTGTGCGTCTGTGCGTTTGTGCAGGTGTTCAGATTCCAGTGTAGTACTTTTTGGTTAGTCTGTTAGAGACAGTCAGACGGATAGACAGTATGGCATCTGGCAGTGGTAGTGGAGAGGGCAGAGATGCTGGTAGGAGGCTGGATATTGGTTGGGCCCATTGCACGAGATTCGAGGGAGACAGAAATAAGACGGTCTGCAACTATTGCCACCAAGTCATAAAGGGTGGTGGAGTATCACGATTGAAGCAGCATTTGGCACACGGCTACAATAACGTGGCCAACTGTCGTCAAGTCCCTCAAGAGGTTAAGAAGCTGATGCAACAACACTTGGCATCAGGGAGTGCAGCTAGGGAGGGGAAGAGGCATGCACGGGAGGAGGTTAGACGTAGATTGGCAGAGCCTATCGGACCCTCTGTGGCTCCTGATATTGATGACGACGATGATATGGTGTACCCACCCGAGTATGTGACAGAGGGAGAGAGGGCAGCATTCAGAGCCTCAGTGCAAGCATCTTTGCAGTCTGAGTTTGATAGAGCAGAGGCTGCGAGGCATGGATTTCACAGGGGTGGTACGTCTAGAGGAGATGCAGATGTTGATGCTCCTACTCCTAGTTCTAGACATGGGGCTGGGGCTGGACCTAGCACCAGGATGCCTGATTATCCTATGGAGCCGAGTATGTGGCGTTCATCTGGTGCCAAGCAGAAGAAATTGAAGGATGTGTGGAGCAAGGGCACTGTCAGGGAGAAAATGGGGAAGTTTATATCAAAATTTTTTATCTTCAATCACATTCCAGCGAATGCAGCAGCGAGCCCCCATTTCAAGAACATGGTCGATGTTATCCAGGAGTCGGGTCAGGGAGTCTTGCCTCCTACGCCACGGGAGATTATGGGTACGTACTTGGATCAGGAGGAGGCAGAGATGAGAGAGTTTATTACATCGCTACGACCCCACTGGGAGCAGTTTGGAGTTACGATCATGTGTGATGGATGGACAGGTCCTACTAAACTGTCCATCATCAATTTTATGGTGTATTGTAGAGGCAGGGCAGTGTTCGTGAGATCTGTTGACGCATCACACAATATCAAGGATGCGCCCTATATTACCGGCTTATTAGAGAGCGTGATACAGGAGGTTGGCGTTGAGAACGTCGTTCAGATTGTGACAGACAGTGCCAGTGCGTTCATGAAAGCCGGTAAGACATTACAGCAGCGGTATAACCTGTATTGGGCGCCCTGTGCTGCACATGCCATTGACTTGATACTAGAGGAGATTGGCAAGAGAAGCCATGTGCTGACGACATTGAAGGATGCACGAGCACTCACCACATTTGTGTACAACCATAATTTCGTACTAGCGAAGATGAGAGAGAAATGTGGTGGGGACTTAGTTCGGCCAGGGATTACCAGATTCAGTACGAACTATATTGCATTGGATAGTATTCTGAGCAACAGGCAGGGATTGAGAGCTCTATTTACCAGTGACGAATGGACGAGTTGTGCTCAGAGTCGCAAAGAGACCGGGAGGAGAGTAGAAGAGATTGTTTTGTCCAATACTTTTTGGGAGCATGTGCGAGAGTTGATTGCTGTACTGCACCCCATATATCGTATACTGCGGCTGCTTGACACAGATTCCTATCCTACCGTAGGATCCATTTTTAAGTGTATGGCGGTGATGAAAGCTCAGATTAAGGCCGCAGCACCCAAATCACATCAGTGGATACTGAAGATTGTTAAAGACAGATGGATGAAGTCGCTAGGTCATCCTTTGCATGCAGCAGGTATAATTACAATTTTATTTAAATCATTTTATGTTGAATCATGTTTATACTTATATTTTAATTATTGTACTGATGTTTTTTCTGGTAATCGTCAATGTAGCGTATTATTTGAATCCTAAATATCATTATAAGGATAATCTTGGCGCACAGCACGATCTCTGCGCTCGTGTCCACGAGGTTTTCATGAAGTTGGACCCCCATTCAGAATCAGTTGGGGATTTTGGAAACGAGGTAGGGGCCGTAGCATTTAACTTCACTTATGTTATGGATATCACTTTTTCTTAATAGTTATATTAATTATTAAGTATTGACCATTTCAAATTATTCCAATACCAGATCATACAATTTAGAGATGCGATGGGCTCATTCGGGTTGACTACAGCGATTGCGTCAAGGGACAAGATGATGCCGTGTAAGTGACAAGGGATTATGAATATTAATATTTTAAATTTCTAATTTCTAAATAATTTTTAATATTTTCTATTTGTAAATGCAGGTGAATGGTGGGCGATGTATGGCACAAGTGCCCCTACACTGAGGAAGTTAGCATGTCGAATATTGGCTCAGACAGCATCCTCTTCTGCTTGTGAGCGCAATTGGAGTACATTCGCACTCATACACACGAAGCAGAGGAACCGGCTAGCTTATCAGAGGTTACAGAAGTTGGTCTTCTGCCATTATAACATGAGGCTGAGGACGAAACAGTTAGATATAGAGCGCGGCACCGCCGCCGGGACTGTGAATGATCCTTTGGATATGTTATTCAGTAATCAAGTTGATGACGAGGATCCATTTGCAGAGTGGGTTAGATGTGTTGAGATGGATCAGCCTGATCGTAGTCCTAGCCCAATCATATCCCAGGCTGCAGCAGACTTGGGCATCGATGTAGACGCAGCTATGGAGGAGGAGAGGGGGGAGGTTCGCGGAGACTCATTGGATAACCTCATCAGAGTTGTTCCTTCCTCCGCTACTGCGACGACACCAGCCCCAATCCCAGCCCCAGTCCCAGCCCGTAGGCATGTTTCATTGTCAGAGGAGGAGGAGGAGGAGGGGGAGGAGACAGATGAGGAGGAGACTGATGAGGACATTGAGGGGGAGACAGATGATGAGGATGAGTCCGGATCTTCAGATGATGATGATGGAGATGGTGGTGCTAGTCGTGGTTATGATGATTATGGTGGTTATGGTGGTGTTGGCACCAGTGGCCCGGGGTTGAGCCCATTTACTGGAGAGGCGGCTTTCCATCATACCACACAGGATACTGACCACGGAGATAAAGATCCTGATGAGAGTGGGGGATATTCCTTTCAGAGGAGGAAAGGCAAGGAGAGATAGCATACAGGGATGCACGATGACTCGTCCTCCGTGGCACAGAGTTTCGGATCTTTAGATCTTGGAGGATCATCGAGTTCTTATGGAGAGCAGTATCCTCACTATTCACCACAGCTGACCCAGGGACACTATCCAGCCTATTATCCTCAGCAGCTTGGGCCAGCAGATTCATCAGATACTAGTAGTTATAGTACATCATATGGATATCCTGGAGCACACATGCAGACATCTGATCCATTTGGGATCTTTCCAGTGAATCCATATCCGCCCGGATATTATCCTATGCCTGTTGTACCTATTGGTATTGGAGTTGTACCAGTAGCCCCTCCATACGCGCATCCCGGTTATCCTGCGCCGTCTCCTCCGTCGCCACCAGAGCAAGAGACGTGCTACTATTATGATGATTTCCCTCCAGTTGGTATCATGGCTCATATGACACAGGAGGAGTATGAGCAACATGTCCGTGCATATAAGAGAGATTACAGATTTCGGATGGGATGGAAGCGCTACTGTCATTTTATTGGCGAGAGATCAGGGTTTGAGCCACCACGTCATTCATTTCATGTCTGATTTGACGGTATGATTATATATTTTTTACTTTATATATTGTTGTTTTAGTTTAATTTAAAATTTGGATCCTCTTTGTTATTTTTTATTTAAAGTTTAAAGTTTAAACATAGCAAACACAGGCATCACCCCGATAGGCCCGATCATTACATTTACTGATTTACATGCCACATTGTGTTTTCATGGTAATTTAAGTGCAGTTTTGAAGTATATAACTTATGCTTGTTGAATTGTTGTAAAATTTTTGATTTTTTTGGGGAAAAAAGCAAACTTTTATGTTTTTGTTGAAATTTCGACCGATTCGCCAGAAACCGACGAAAATCTCGTTTTCCGGCGAATCGGCGGCATTTCATCGGCACGCCGACGAAATGCCGTTCGGTGACCTGGGCGGCACGCCCAGGTCAACCGAAATTCAAAACCTTGCTTAAAGCCAACTGAGCTGACGGACAAGTCAGCGTAAATAGCGATGTATTTAAGGGCAAAAACGGAAAAAAAATGTTAGAAAAACAGGTTTAAATGGGAAAAAATCAGGACAAAAGAAGGACGAAGAGAAACAATGACCTTCAACAATGCTTCTTTAACCTCCATTTTATCTCATTTGCAGTAGTATATCCTTCTTAATGATTTATATATGTAGAATTAAAAAAAAAAAGAAAAGAAAAGAAGGGAAACAATGATCATACATATACAGCTTTAGTTTGATGGGAATTATAATTGATTATAAGATGAACTGTGGAAGTTATTTGATTTAAAATTCATTTACCATCTGGAACTTTAAAATTTATGAGGGTGTCCCACCCAAGGTTTTGAGTTTCGATGCCGATGGGCATGTTGATCCCTGAAAAATTGGCATGTCAGCGATGTGCCGACGAAACGCCGAAAAAATAAAAAAGGCAAAAAATTGATTTTTTTTATTCTGTTGAAATTTCGTCAGCACGCCATTAAAAATCACTAATGAAAATTAAAAAAATCAAAATTTTCTCTCTTTATCGCCTGTTTCACCCGTTTCGACCCATTTCACTCGGTACACCACACCATTTTGTCAGTACGCTGCAAAAATCTCCAGCAATTTTTTCCTATCGAAATGCATTGTTACTTGAAAAAAAACGAAATTTGCGGTGTGCCGCCGAAACTGTAAACGCTGGTCCCACCCTGTATTTGATACTTCCTTCTCAAAGCTTTACTCTATCCTTCTAATAGAGTCTCAATTTTACCGCTTTCTTTTGGGAAAGGAACATAGTCGAAAGATTACAAAACTGTACTTTTATTCTCTCTCTCTCTCTCAATTTGACACATTGCACAATTTAGAGGCTGTTTGGTATAACTTTTCAAAGTAGAATTTTTTAACTTTTCTACTTTGTTTTTATTTTGAAAAGTCAAAAAGTAACTTGAAAACTTATACCAAACAACTTCTTAGCTAGCAAAACTTGTTGTAATAGGTAATAGATACCCAAGAAAGAATGCAAGAGCTTGTACAAGCCTTTGTTGGGGCAACTTTGTGTACCTAAAGACAGCTTTACCAAATGCATAGTCAATAGCTTTTCACCGCAGACATTCAAGGAAGAATTCAAAACACAGATTTTGCCATAACATTATTCTAATATATATGGAAATAAATAAAGCACAAGAATCTGGGGCTTAAGTTCCGATAATAAGGAGGAGAAAATGTGTTATGGCTGTTGTGCACGTTTCCTTTATGAGACTTAAAGGTAGCACCAAAAAAAAAAAAAAAGGTAGCACAACGACACGTGGACATATCTTACTTTGGTTTCCTAAATAAACTGGGAAGCATACCATATTTTGGGTGCAAATGATACGGGTCCTTACCAATTATGGTTTTGGTGCCATGTACTTATCAGGTCCATCTTGCGCTCATACCTTAAGATATTGGGAATTGTCTACGAACAATATGTCTACCAAGTATATGGAAATTTCATTGGTTGAAAAAATAAATGCATCACAAATTCCTAAAATAATCAGCTATCATTGTACTTTAAGTAAAGAAGATATTGCACTAAAAATAGGCAAGAAACATGTTCTTTTCATTAAACTGTGACAAAGTCATAAAAATAATAAGCTATACTATTACTACATATAAAACGAACAAGGCCGTTTGGGAAGCGTGACAAACATATATAAAACATAATAAATTGGTGCAATTAAACATTCCAATACAATATGAAGAGGTTTCTTTCAACAGAGACAACAGTTACCTAGTTTCCTCCAACAGTATTAACAGCTTCAACTGGACTCGTTAAAACCAAGAGGAATTTGCAAGGAGAATTATCTACTCTCTAACTCTGTTGTAGGATTCACAATTGCAGTCCAAGTGCAGGGACACACTACAAAATATTGGGCTTCAGATGACGGGCTTTTACTGGCGGTGGACAAATACCGCCTCTAAAACCTCATATTGTGGCGGTAAAACAAATTGCCGCCTCTACAAGCTAAAACAAAAAGAAATTTCATGAGAGGAGGGCGCGAGATATTTTGGCGTGAATATTTATATACCAGCGGTAGACTACCGCCAGTCTTACTTTTCACCAGGGGTAACTCTTCTACCGCCAGTGATACTGTCTTCACGGGCGGTATCCTTACCAACGGTACAATCTTTTTATGTCATAAACATGCAATATGGATGCTAACAGTATGGTCATATGTGGTGAGTTTTCACTACTATTCTTGAAAGGAAAGGAAATCTCTAAAACATGGCAAGAAATTAAACTCCAACCAAAGGTGTTAATTGGTCGGGAATTTTGAAACTTGCGAACCTAATATGGTCATAGAAGGGCTATACATGTCCATGACATGGTGTTAAGTATATTCTAGTAAAGTTCACTGATCATTGTTAGAGCCCTCCTGAAAGGAATTTTAATTTCCTAAATAAAAAACATAGAAAAGCCTGTTAAACTACTAATCTATTAATATCTAATGATAATAGATTACCTCATTATACCGTCTCCTTAATCCTGTAGGAGCCTCATATCGGCTAAAATGTTCATCAACCTACATATAAAGATATTAAGACATTAGTTGGCTATCAACATTTCATCATAAAGTATCTTTGTGCAAACTATAAGTTAAAAAAAACTTGCATATTTCAGACTGACTAGACGAGGCATTAGAGTAGGTTGAAGATGACCCCCAAAGTTTGGTTGAGGTGGGGCCTAATCCACAACCACGGACATGACAATGTCTGTCAGGTCCCATGACCTGAGAGAAGATATCATGGCGGCCCGTGCTATCTTGTGAGCCCTTTGGCATTTGTGCCTTCAACTCATTTACCTGTTGTAGACACCCCAAATTGCACTACAAAATGAGAAAATAATTGAAAACATGTAATTGGGATTTGAAACAGGTCAAAAATGCATAAAATTTTATAAAATTTCATCAAACAGGCAGTGCCCGTATTTTACTTACGAGCTGATTGTTCCCGCAATTACTATACGGGCATGCCGCGCCCGTAGTGAGAATGCGAGCACCACTTGCCCGCAATGTATATATGAGCACGGGGTTTTTGTGCGAATTTTATCTTTGCTCGATTTTTGAGCCTTATCTGCATCCAAATATCTCTCTAGGATATGTGAGTTCTTTTATTTATTTATTCGAATTATCTTATTTATCCTTGTTGGCCAAGGATTGGCATTATCACTATTTTCAATCCAATCTGGGGGATCATGGTATATCTCTCTGGACCAACCATGCCCCTGGGGTTGCCTATAAATAGAGAGTAGATCCTCAAGCAAATGGCCATTAATTTGAAGTCTGAAGAGCTCTAAGTGAAGAGAGGAATCCCTGCTACTCTACTTGCTCAATCCAGGTAAGTCCCTTTTCCCTTTTATTTTCTGTCTTCAATTCTAGAAATAATTTGATCTTCTCCATTGCTGTAGAATAAGGCCTGGTTTATAATTGTATTCTCAAACTTGCCTTCAAGTACCTCAAGAATCCTCTCTAGCTGTAAAACGTGAAGAGAGAGCTAGGGGAAAAGGGAACAGGTGGATCCTTAGAATAGCACCCCATAATCTGTTCTTTTTTTTTTTTAATAGAATAAGGCCCTTGATTGTGTTTGTATACCCAAACCTATCTCTAAGTACCTTAAGAATCTTCTCTAGCCGTAAAACGTGAAGAGAGAGCTAGGGGAAAGGGGAACAGGTGGATCTGTAGGGTAGACCCCCATGTGCTCTAATCTGTGAGATGTGGCTGCTTTGGATATCCTGCTAATGTTTTAATGATTTTGGGTTGAATCTGAATGAATCATATGAATCCATGATGTTTTTAGCATGAGATCCCCACTTTTTTCTAAAATTTGGATTTTTCACATCATTGCACCTAAAGCAATGTTTTTGAGTCTTTTTTCATTTTTAAGAGAAGACCCTATGGTCTAAGTTCTCCCCTTTTGATGTTCTTGATTAACGTGGGTATTTTTGGTTTTGATTTCTTGATCTAATGTGAAATATGGACTATACCTATATCCTGGATTGTTCAAGTACAATTCTGCAATATTTTATAAAAATCATATTTTTTCTAGATTTCCAGAATTTAACTTGAAACAAGATTTTTGAAGTTTTCACTTTATATTTGTTTTTTTTATCTTGATTTCAGTCAATCATGAAACCCAAGTAAATAGCTCTTGTTTTCATAAAAAGGATCCAGAATTAATTAGATCATTCACCTGGAAAAAAGCCATACATTCTTTTATTTTTCTTTTAATTTTGTTTTGATTAGTAAGCCTTTTTCTTTTGAAAAACATGAACAATACCTGGCAACCACCTTGTGTGGATAAATAGGGGTGCCTAACACCTTCCCCTGTTCATAAACTAATCCTCTTATCCATCTCTGGTTGTTTTTTTAATAGGGTTATTTTTACCCTAAATTTGCCTTTTTGTGCTTATTTGAGATTTTGGTGTCCATTCACACCTAAAAAGAATGGTGACGACTCTTTGTTTTTAACCAATCCCGTGTGATGATTAGGAAGTCATTAAATTGATTTTCCATGTCTCACAACTGTTGTTGCAAAATATGTTGTAATATTTATTAGTAATTGGAATTGACATTTACTAATGTATAATACCAAAGCAAATCTAAAATGAAATTATTCAACTTACAATTTTTTCTCATTACAATTCATCAATAGCTGAACCATCTTTCCTAATGTGTGTCTTAATAAAAACATCAGCTTTGCCAAGCAAAGCTTGATTGGCACTATTCAGTTGCTATTGATAACACAGTAATTGGATTAGTAAAGCATATGTTAATATACAATATGAAAACCAAAAAAACAAAAAAAGAGCACACGACATGAAATCATAAAACAGGTATACTTCCTCATGCCTTATGCTAGCAAAGCTTTTCGTCCCCAAGTTATGAGACATTGCTTGGCGCGAAATGTCATTTCCCAAAATCTATCGATACTATTATAAAACGAACTGGCCAGATTTTGGCCTGATATTCAGTTCCTAAAATGGCTCCATAATATATAATATTTACATTGATTAGCGCGTGCATTCCGCACATTTCGAGTCAAACAAAACCTATTAAAAAAGGAAAAAGCTCTATCTTTCTCTATCTCTCAACCAATTTTTTTCTCCCTGCACCATAAGGACTTTCGAATTCTCCAATTGATATATATCTATTTGTATTTGAACCCATAATGGTGGAAGTACTTCAGAATCATTCCTTAAAAGGGAGTAAAAAACAAGATGGCAGATTTGATAATTGGGATAGTTAAAATATAAATATAAAAGGGTTAGGATTAAAGCGTTGAGCTTTGCCTAGCTTGGTTCAGGCAAATAAAGTTTACATTGAAAGATAAAATATATAAAATATAAAATACAATTTTGATAAATAATCTCAACATAATTTTGATAATTAATATAATGATAGAATTTAACTATAAATAATATAATTATAGTTTGATAATTAATATTATTATCTATTCAATTAAATAGATTAAGATTCTCTATGTATATGGGAAGAAAATAATTATCTATTAAAAAAATTATAAATAGAATTTAAAATACTTATCTTTTTAATTTTGATAATATAATTATAAATAGAATTTTACTTCTTTGCTTACGAATTCATTCAAAATTGGATATGGATGTCAACTGGATTAGGATAGTCTCTCAATATGATAGTGTTTCAATAGGACATGGATATTTTAAATATAGAGATTAATTTAAAATTTGAAAAAATTTTAAGGTGCTTTATCTTAGCAAGTCATGTTATCTAAAAAATAATAATAAGTAGTGACATTTTTTTTCCACTCCAACATGCGCATAACGCGTAAATTCGGCTAGTTATTAACAATACGACAAGCACATAATGGTAAAATTAATAAAATTTAGCATATTATCTCAACAACCCTAATCACCACTTGATAAAAGAGTGACAAATGGTATAAACAACAAATAAATATTTAAAGGGATGTTGGCTTTATTTCAAAAACACAAAGAAAGGTGATGAGATGTTAGCCCATTAACCCCAATAATTTAGAATTATAAGAGTAGAAAAGCAATCTCAATTATTCAAAAAGCTTGATATGTAGTCAATCTCAGGTCAAGTCCTTATAATAATCACTTTTGTAGGTCACCCCTTTCGAGATGTTTCATTGAAAGATGAGTCCAGCTACTTGTGGATCCTACCTTCCTCTCTCCCTACCAAGGCTCACTTAATTTATAAGTTCCACGCTGTAACTTATAAATTAAGAATTTTCTCCGCTCAACATGGATTAGGCATTAGTCAAACCTTTAATTTAATAGGAATATGTTCATTAGCAAGATTCTCAACTAATATTATCAACCTGAATATCAACTAGAGCATTGGTTTGTTTGATCTTTGAAACCAACATTGACTTATGTGTACAAATTTGTGTATGAAGCTTTGTACTCATATTTACTGTTGGACCAGTAGATCTTAATTATCAAACTATAATATAATTATAGTATGATAATTAATATTATTATCTATTCAATTAAATAGATTAATATTCTCAATTTATATGTGAAGAAAATAATTATCTATTCAAAAAAAAATTATAAATAGAATTTAAAATACTTATCTTTTGAATTTTGAGAATATAATTATAAGTAGAATAGAAATTTACTTCTTTGCTTACAAATTCTGTGCTATGCGATCGAATTCAAAATTGGATATGGATGTCTATTTGATTAGGATGGTCTCTTAATATGATAGTGTTTCAATAGGACATGGATATTTTAAATATAGAGATTAATTTAAAATTTAAAAAATTTTATGGTGCTTCGTCTTTGCAAGCCATGCTATCTAAAAAATAATAATAAATAGTGACATTTCTTTTTCTATTCCAACACACGCATAGCGCCTGCGTTCGGCTAGTTATTAACAATACAACAAGCACATAATGGTATAAAATTAATAAAGTTTAGCATATTAACTCAACAACCCTAATCACCACTTGATAAAAGAGTGACAAATGGTATAAACTGAAAAACAGGGTTTTGACTCTAACAACACCTAGAGGGGGGTGAATAGGTGTAGCACAGCGAAATAAAATGTTTCCATCAATTAAAGACAAGTCCTTAATTAATAGGCATGAACAAATCCTTAAGGTAATTCTAGAAAATCAAATAATTAATCAAAAGCAATTAACAAGCCACCCAAATTGCAAGCAAATAATTAAAGCATGTAAAGTAAGACAAAACAAGCAATTTGGTGATGAAGGGAAAACTCTATGAGAACTCTCATTAGAGAAAAACCCTCCGGGCTATGCAGGAGCCACTTAAAAGATCCAATATGAAAAGAAGACTTACAACCTGTAGTTCAGACGACTCAACATCCCTATGCTAGACTCTGCAACTCACAGACTTGAAAGTATCTGAGGAACTCCTCAGATTTGCTCCACAGCAACACTTCAGAACTCTGAAGATCTTCTCATACGATCACCCGAACTCGCCTGGTATCCGTAGGAACTCCCACGATCAATCTCCCCAACCCGGAACTCCAAGGTAGAGGAAGGAAGAAGAAAAGAAAGGTTTTATGGCTCAAAAGATGAAAACCAAGCAGAAGGGTTTTCAGAAGAGAAAAGGATATTTAGGGCTTCCAAACGTAGTTCTCTTAGGTTTAAAAAGTCCCTAATCCTATTTAAAGGTTCCCCAAAAAGTTTAAAGTCAATCCTAATTGAAACGAGTAAGTTATGTAATTTTTCGTAACTTTTCGGAAATTTTGCTGTTTGAACGTTCGAACGCTCAGCAAACGCCACCCTTTAAAAATTGAACGTTCGAACGGCCAGAGAACGTTGGTCTCACACTAGTCTCGGGTTTGTCTGCAGAACATGAACGTTCGAACGGCCTAAGAACGTTGGTCAAACACCACTCTCCAGAAATTGAACGTTCGAACGGCCAAAGAACGTTGATCAAACCTTGGGCATAACTTCTTCAATTTGACTCCGATTTTGATGCCGTTTGAACCATGTCTTCTTGGGCTCAAACTAAACATTCTAAACACACTTAAACACTTTCTTTTTGACACTGAATTAAGCCAAACTAAAATATTAAACCTTACATAAACAACAAATAAATATTTAAAGGGATGTTGGCTTTATTTAAAAAACACAAAGAAAGGTGATGGGATGTTAGCCCATTAACACCAATAATTGAGAATTATAAGAGTGGAAAGCAATCTCAATTATTCAAAAAAGCTTGCTATGTAGTCAATCTTAGGTCAAGTCATTATAATCATTGCTTTTGTAGGTCACCCCTTTCGAGATGATTCATTGAAAGATGAGTCCAGCTACTTGTGGATCTTACCTTTCTTCTTACCAAAGCTCACTTAATTTATAAGTTCCACGCAGTAACTTATAAATTAAGAATTTCCTCCGCTCGACATGGATTAGGCATTAGTCAAACCTTTAATTTAATAGGAATATGTTCATTAGCAAGATTCTCAACTAATATTATCAACCTGAATATCAACTAGAGTGTAAGCACCTCATTTTTGCACCTCCCAAAATGCAGAAAATGAAATTTTAATTGAAAAGTCAAACTTGAGAAAGTCAAAAAGTTGACTTTTTTATTTGGTGCAAATTAGTCACCATGCTTCCCACCATTGGAAAGAGGATTCCGATACGATTCTAATGGAACAGAGTTTGCTCAAATCAGAGTCCAAATGAAGAAGTTATGGACTGGTCAAATCTGAGAAAAACAGAAATTGACTTTCTGCTAAACCCTAGATCAGCTACCCCATTTGATACCAGCAGAAAGAGCATCTCGACACGATTCCAACGCAACTGAGTATGTTGGAATCGGAGTCCCGGATAAGGAAATATGAGCAAAGTTGTCTTTGGGACGCGACTCGGCACTTCTGCTAAAAAACTCAAATTTGCTGCTAAACTGAAGTTCAGTGGATAGGGAATCTTGCACTGATTCCAACACCGCTAAGTTTGCTAAAATCGGATATCAGACGAGTGAGTTGTGGGCAGTTAAAGTTTCTGAAAATCCGCACACGTGGCAAACAGTGAAGAAAGAGCAACAAAGTAAAAAGTTTTGAATTAAAAAATAATATTTTTGCTAAAAATCTAATTAAGGTATTTAAAATAAAAGAAAATAAAAATAAAAATTAAAAGATGCATGTGCATCCAAAACCCAAAGCAAAAATCTTAATAAAATAATAATAAAAGCAAAATATCTAATGAATTAAATAAATAAAAAAAAGAAAATGAAAAAAAAATTGAACGAATTCTCCCATGTGGAGAATTCGTTCAACATTGCTTGGCCTCTAAGTTTGCTTGGAGGCTAAGGGTTAAAGCAATCATCGTTTTTGTTTAAAAAAGGGCATGAAATGAAAAGGTGAAGGTTTTGGTCATGAAGTAAAAGAGTAATTGCATTTTAGTCATGCAATATAAAAGGCCTCATTAGCCCATTGTGGAGGAGATCGGATCATTTTTTTGGGAGAGCTCTCTCACCTCTCTCACTTCCTCCTTTCTTCTCCCCTCTCCTCTAAGCCCTTGCTTGCCCCCATAACCCCAAAAACACCCCACCTTGAGCTTCTCTTTCTCTCTTCACTTCTTCCTCTTCGTTTCCATCCAAGCAAGTGGAGACTTGCTGCGGTTGTTGCTGTGGGAGAGGGGCTGTCCAGCCCTTGCCTTGCCTCAAGAAGGCTCAACACACCTCCAAGAAGAAAAGAAATCCCAAGGTATTGTTCCCCATGACCTTTTATACCACATATGTGAGAATGAATGTATTTTGTGATGCTTAGGAAGTCTTTCATTTTCCATGTTAACATCAGTTTTTCCATATAGTTTTCGTGTGCTTTCCTTCCCATTTTTTGTCACATAAAGATCTCCCAAGGCAAGTGATTATACGTATGGGTCGAAGGAGAGAGATCCATGTGTAGTTCCATGTGAGCATGAGAGTCTTTTTTTTTACAAACTTCTAGTGTCCGTAGGTTGCTGTTTTGGGGCTTATTTTGAGTATTTTATTAGAGGAGCATGTTCCTCTCTTCTCTATCCATTGTATCCCTGAATGCGCGCCCCCCCCCCCCCCCCCCTCCCCCCCCCCCCTCCCCTCTTCCCTTCTTGGTTTCTTTCCTTTTCCTTGCTTTCTCTCACAATTTTTCTGAGTATTTTCTATGCTGGTCGTACCTCTCCATGCTTGTGTTTTTTTTTTTGGTTTGGTTAAAGTTCAGTATGCATGTAATCTCTGTTTGTTGGCATGTCTCCTTCACCCTCTCTTGGCATGAGTAGACTCCCAAGTTTACTGCTGACCTTGATTTTTACAGCATGCTAATTATGTTTGATGATTCCATGTGTGCATGTATGTACTTGTGAGCCATCTATAAGCATGTTCCCCACCCCTAACCCACTATCATAGTTTACATGAGCAGCTGCTGTTGGCAGCAACAGCAGTTCCCCTTTGATCCCCGTTCTTAAGGGATCCAAGGCGTGTGCCATGCCTTAATGCGAGTGTTATAAATAAAGTATTCTTGCCCCTTTTGCTGTGGCTGCCTCCAGCATGTTCAATCACCCCCTTTCCTACACTTTTCATGTGGTTTTCATTCCCGTTATCATGCTTAGACTCGGCCTAAATCTCTCTTATTGGCTGCTGTTCTTGACATTTGCAGCATGTGTTTGTTATGTTAAGCTAGTATGCATGCATGGTTATTTATATTCACCGGTTGTGGGTGTTAACATGATCCTCTTCCCCCTTTCTTGCTTGCTGATTTGTATCCTCTAGCATGTCCATTGGTGTGCCTCCTCCCTCCAAACACAACCCAACAATCGTATGCATGCAAGCCATCTTCCATGCTCGTTGGTGCTATCCCCACGCATGATTAAACATGTTTTCTTTTCATGTTTAGTTGCTGTTTTCTCCTTTGACAGTAGGCTTGTTGGCTCTATTTGACCGCTTGAGATGCATGCTAGATTGGCTTTAATTGTTTGAAGGATTGGTAACATAAAATTTTGGAAATTGGGGTGTTGAGACCCCCACTTTGTTGCTGCAATCACCGAAAAAAAGGGGGAAGGTGTAGCAGTCCCATGCACCCTTGCTCATGTCTTTGCCATTGTTGGGAAGTCCCAAGGGACCCAAAGGGGATGATCTCTAAACCTATACCAATGTGGGCCCTCTCAGGGCCCACATGATTGGTAGAAGACCCCTAGGAACCCCTGGAAACCATCCTACTTACGAAAACAAAAAAAAAAAAAAAGAAAAGAAAAAAAAGCCATTCTAAAGTGATCCGACAACTCAGGTCGGATCACTTTAAATTTGTGTGTAGCCGACCTATGGGGTCGGCTACATTAAAATTTGTTTGTAGCCGACCACAGGGGTCGGCTACATGGCAGAAATGCCAAATTGGTTTTTTCTTGCCTCATTGCAATTTTTGTGGTATTTACAATAAAACCAAATGAACCAATAGGGTTTTCGGGCCACCCGGAAACCCAATATGGGACCTGGACCACAGGTCCAATTCGATACATTAGTGGGCCTTCCAATGGGGCCCACCAAGCCCAACAACTTACTTGTGCTAAATAAGTAAAATCAAACCAATCGGGTGGGCCAAACCCATTTGAGGCCCACCCAAGCCCAATTTTGAAGCATGTTGATCTAGATTTAGGCATGGTTTGGCCGAGACCACGGGTAGGGCCTGTCGGGCCCACTAAGCCCATTAAAACCAACCAAGGCTAGGGTTTCCAAACCCTAACTCAGAAAGCCTTGGGCTTTCAAGCCCAAGCCCAGGTAAAGGGCCCCAAGCCCAAAGCCTGGCCCATTTTAGCAAAGATTAATCAAAAATAAACTCAAAACAATTGGTAACTCGGACGAGGCCCACTCAGGGGCCCGCAAGTCAATCCAGACTCACTTTTGCATGGAAACCACTTAATTTCAATTTGAACCACTAAATAAAATCAATTCATTTGAACCAAGCCCAAAGGGCCTCTTAGGACTAGACAGAGGCCCACCAAGGGTACATGGGCTTGACTAAACCCACCAAGGACACCGTGGGCCTTCCAACGGGGCCCACCAGTCAAACTCAGATCACCTAATTAAGCAAGATAAAAGCAATTAAAGGGACCCACACCACTCAGGTGGTCCCACCAGACTTAACCGGATTGAATGCTAGATTAGGAATCCGGTGAGTGAGAGACCAAAAGTTGACTCAAACTAGGGAATCCTATGGGACCCGTCACTTGACGGGGTGGACTGGGATGTTTACGGACTTCCCTAGACCGCAACCGAGAACCTACTTAGAATCTCAAGCCGCAGACCAAGCCTTCGTAGAAGAACTTAGGCACCCAGGTGTCTGCCTGCACCCCATCAGGCAGTGGCGACTCCAAACAATCCCGACGCACGCATTGTTTTGCGTGCGCCTCGTCGTGCGACCGAAATCGGGTGCGCACATAGAGCATTGGTTTGTTTGATCTTTTGAAACCAACAGTGCATGACTTATGTGTACACATTTGTGTATGAAGCTTTGTACTTATACTTACTGTTGGACCAGTAGATCTTAATAACTATTGTATAATTATATTTTGATAATGAATATTATAATCTATTCAATTAAATAGATTAAGATTCTCTATGTATATGGGAAGAAAATAATTTTGTATTAAAAAAATTATAGATAGAACTTAAAATACTTATCTTTTTAATTTTGATAATATAATAATAAACATAATAGAATTTCACTTCTTTGCTTACGAATTCCAAGCTATGTGATCCCATTCAAAATTGGATATGCATGTCTCCTGGATTAGGATGGTCTCTTAATATGATAGTGTTTCTATAGGACATGGATATTTTAAATATAGAGATTAATTTAAAATTTAAAAAATTTTATGGTGCTTTGTCTTAGCAACTCATGTTATCTAAAAAATAATAATAAATAGTGACATTTTTTTTCTTATTTATTCCAACAGGCGCATAGCGCATGCATTCGGCTAGTTATTAACAATACGACAAGCACATAATGGTATAAAATTAATAAAATTTAGCATATTAACTCAACAATCCTAATCACTACTTGATAAAAGAGTGACAAATGGTATAAACAATTTAAACACTCCCTTCCATGTATCACAATTTAACCACTCTCTTCTGCACTAGTCCTTATGTGGCATAAACTTTATAAGTGGTACAGGTATCTTACTCCCACTTTTCATCTAGTATGTAATGTCTGTACTTTATGTATACACTTCGAGACAAAAAGAAAAGAATTACTTGATGTTGTTGCAATATAAGGTGTCAAAACCATATGTACAATTAGCTTTAATTAAAAGATCCATATGACCCACATGTTCCTTATTAAAACTATGTGGCAAGCTTCTTGTCATAAGATCAACAACAATTAGATAATTTGTACCTTTAATAACAACCTTACATCTTTATAACATGACACTTAATGTGCTTAACTTGAGAACCTTCTTGTAATTTTTAGATAAAACACAACAGCGCTATTATCACAATAAATCCTTATAGAGTCAATTAATCTAAGCCATGTGATAAAGTTCCTTAACCAAGAAGCCAGTGGTGGTGTTTCATGACATTTCACAAACATTACCTTTATAATTGAAAAGGTCACAATTTGTTTGCTTGATGCGTACAAAAATATAACATCATTAGTAAACAAGCATCAACTTTGTGGACCTTTAAAAGATATTAATGTTTGCATCTATATATCTGATCGGTTCCAAATGATCAGAACATCTTTAAGTAAGCATGTAACCTTTTGTGCCTTAAAAATATACATTATGACCATCTTAACAATTATTCATGGGTGCTCTCTTTTAGTCTATATATTTGAATACTTGAGTCCGTAGAAACTCATAAATACCTCCTATATGAGATCCTTATTTAAATGAATGTTTATACATCCATCTGGTGTAGCAAAGCTACTAAGCCCTGATTATCCTTAATTAGTCCTTCAAAGAAACTAGAAGGAAGGAATCATGATTATCAGTGCCAAACATATGAGTGAAATATTAACCATTAAGTCTGGACTTATTTACTTTATTGTTACTAGATGAGTCCTAATAGTAGCTAATAGCTCAGACTCCCTTAGGTAACTTTATAAAGCTCCAGACTTTACTATATGCCAATGATTTCTGCTCTTCCTTTATAGCATCATATTAATTTGTAAAGTTCTCTCTACCCAAGGCTTGCAAAATATAATAAGATCAATTAAGAGTCATCTCATAGTCTAACTCTTATAGGCATACAATATAATTGGAAGAAATAGTAAGATTCTTTATTCTTGAGTGCTTTATAATATCTACCTAATTTAATTTGTATTATAGATATTTTGATAGCTTGTTCCCCTATTTGGAAGTGGCTTTTGACTTAATTATTCTTGGTCCACAATAAGTGGATTATCTTAATGAACAATTTGCTCATCTTCATATATGGGCATAAAAACCATCACCCATATAATATCCTTTGAAGGGAGCCCACTCCCACTAATGTTGCCATCTTCAAGAAACTTACTTAACATCTACTACTTTATGAGTAAGCAAGCGATGCAATATAATCCTTCGATATATTGTATAGCCAATGATATCATCACTGACGGCCACATGATCAAATTTCTTCTCATGTAGATTATACACCCTAACCTTAACTAGATACCCCTTTATATGTATATTACATGAACTTGGGCTTTCATTTGTTCTACAGCTTAAAGGGTGTTTTAGGAACAACTTTAAATGACATTAGTTCAAAAACATACACCTTGGTTTTAAGGCATTAATCCATACTTTATGAGAATAAAATCAAATAGGAATCTTACTTTACAATATGTCCATCAAAATGCAGTTCCTTATTTCCAATATACTATTATAGTGTACCCAACATCATGCATAATACAATAATACCTTATCCTTCAAGGAACTTCTCAAACGGACTGCTCCATGCCCATCTAATGTTGACCTCCCATGATACTTATTTTGATGTTCTAACTAAATTGTTTCTCTACCTCTAATAGTGTTAAAAGCATCAAGTGCTTTAACAATTCCATATAAGAGTTAAAAAAAAAACAAGTATCTCTTATGGTTGTCAATAAATGAGATAAATATCTCTAACCAATTAAATGTAAGTATCAACCATTCTAAAAATATATATTATATATATGATTCTAGGTTTATTATTATTCCTCATGACACCCATATTAGACTTGTTGATCTACTAGATCATTATGCAATCCATATAAGTGCCAAAGTTAGTAAAGTCAAAAGCTCAAAGAACCATATCATTTACTAACCTATGAATTACTTTGTGGAGACATTCTCCTTTGCCACAATAGAGGAATTCCTTATTAATAACACTTTTTCTAATATTATTGTCATTAGAAGATGCAAAGAGAAGTTTCAAACCTTAGAACGAGTGGTAACTGAATTTTAATAATAAAAAAAGATAAATACCTAAATAAAAATTAAATCCAAATAGTTCTAGGCTTGATGTAAAAACCAAATCTCTAAGAAAGATAAGGTCCACTCTTAATTTGGGGTGAATCCTATCTAGAAAACAAAACAGTATATAACCACACCCTACATCTTCCATATGTTTTTAAAACTAAAGAAACCTAACATGACAATACCATATGGATTGTAAAATCAATCCATCAAATGCTATTAACTTTATTAGAATCATATTATACCGTATAGATGAGATTTTGTAATAAAAAAATTGTCCTTAATGTGCTATATTTACTTGAAGAATAAGCAATGACTTATCTTTATCGCCACATAACTTTATTGGTGTTTTTGACCTTGCTTTTCTTGATAAGCACACTTTATGAGAAATTATATGGGCAATATTAATTTCTCATATTTCAATCTCCCGTTAACCTTTTCACACATGGTCATGAACTTAATCATTGACCTTTAATCTTAATGTGTGCTAAACTTGATAGCCCATATATAATAGATAAGGAGATTTCATAAGTTAGAAAATTACAAAAATCTCAATCTCTTAGACCTTATAATGGGCAAAATATTCCTATCTGTAAAATGTATTTTTGCACACTCTTGTCATCAATTAGTTGTATTGATGGCTACTTCTACATTAATCTACATTAATCTAATGGACAATACTTAATAAGCATCTAGCCTAGGCGATTAAATTGCTCACACTAATCAAAATGCGATGCTTTTATTTTGGTGTATTTTCCTCCATAATAATGGGTAATTCATATTCATGGAGCATCAAATCAAGTCCATATACACCAATGTTGTAACGTCCCAAACCCATACCTAGAAGATATTGTCCGCTTTGGGCCCAATGAGTCCTCATGGATTTGTTCTCAAGGGATAACACGAGAAAATTTCTTAGTGGTCACCCATCATAGCGCTGCTCTCACCCGAGCACGCTTAACTTGAGGGTTCCAAGGGGATTTAATCCCGTGTTATGCCTTAAAAGGCTGCTTACTAAGTAAGGGGTCACAAGACTACTTATAGCATCCCCGAGCAATGTGGGATCCCAACCATATGCACATCCTTGCCTAGTAGCTCGCCTAGATCTCTCATCCCGCCCACTTAGACAGCCAGGATTTCACATACTCCCCTCCATGGGACAACACGTCATCGCGTTGGGTCAAACCCCCCCACTTTTAGTAGGGGTAGGCTCTGATGCCATTTTGTAATGCCCCGAACCCATACCCAGCAAGATATTGTCCGCTCTGGGCCCAATGGGCCCTGACAAATTTGTTCTCAAGGGATAACAAGAGAAAAATTCCCAGTGGTCACTCATCCTAGCAGTGCTCTCACCCCGAGCGCGCTTAACTTGAGGGTTCCAAGGGGATTTAGTCCCGTATTATACCTTCAAAGGCCTCTTGCTTTGTAATGGATCACGAGACTACTTATATAGCATCCCTGAACGATGTCGGTGTAAGCACCCGAATTTTGCTCAAACCAAAAAGTGCTAAACACAACAAAACCCTAAGTAAGTTGAAACAAGGAACTAAAAATTTGTCATTTTGTCAGAAGCTGATTTGGCCAGTAACCTCTGCACCATTGAAAAGTAGGTTTCAATACGATTCTAACACAACTAAGTTTGCGTGAATCAGAGTTCGGACAGTAAAGTTATGGTTGAAATAGTTCGAAGGGTATTTTTGTAAATTTTATGGTTTTGTTTGCCATGTGCCACTCGGTAAATTAGAATGCAATATGAATAAAGACAAAAAAAAAAAGAAAGAAAGAAAGAATCGATTAGTAAAAAAAAGAAAAAAAATAGAAAGAATCGATTAATTAAAAAAAAAAGAAATAAAAATTTGAAAAGGAGGGGACAATTCGCCCCCTCCTTAATGGGGATGGGAGAGAACAGGAGACCCACGTGGGTCTATCTGTCTCTCTCCCATCTTTCTCCTCTCTTCTCTATTAAAGAGAAGAGAGGAGGTTTAAGGGGGAGATGGGAGGGAAGAGGGGACCCACATGGATCTGTCTCTTCCTCTTCCATCTACCTTCTCTCTTCTCTGTTAAAGAGAAGGGAGGAGGTCTGAAGCAGGGGGGACGGCTGGAAAAAGGGAGCGATTTCTGCATATCAAGCTCCATTGGTCCTAAACCTTCTACGAAGAACAGAAAATAGTGGCTGTCCACATCCTTTGTAGGCTCTTAATCTTGTAGTCTGCAAGGATCAAAGTTAGGTAAGAATCTCATTTGAATTGAACCAATTCATGTATTTTATTAAGAATGATTTGGATGCATAGTGTTCTTCATGATAAAACGTGTGTGAAAGCCATGAGGTTCTAAATTTCTGGTTGGATTAATTCATACGTGTGTAAGTTATCTGTAACGCCCCAAACCCGGGTCTATGCAAAACAAGCACAAAACCCGAATCCGAAGTGATACTAGGCCCAAAGCTACTAATTACGAGACATTTAAATTCAAATAGTTCCATTAATTATTAGAGTGTGGAGAATTAAAACATTAATTTCATCAATAAGCGTGGCTAAATATAACCATCAAACTGTCTCATCAATATAAATTCATAAATCTGGTAAATGGGTTTCTAACACAATTTCTCCCATAATCAATTAAGTCATAAAATATCCATCAAGGTACATCTATATCAACCTCTAAAAGAAAGATCTAAACGAAATAAGAAAGATCCTCAGCCCAGTAATCTGCAACTCCCCCTCGTGTCAACCCCAATGACGCTCTCACACGGAACAGCTAAAAACAAAACAAGTCAAAACACGGGTGAGATACGAATATCTTAGTAGGTAATACATGCATGCTAGAAACAGTTTATATATAAAAGTAATCATTCATGCACGATAAAATAATCGAGTAATCACGGTCAACAATAGGAATGAGTAATCACCATACGAAACCAACATTTAATTAGTGCTCGAAATAAAGAGAATTTATTATGTAAACTTCATTTCAATTAGAAGGGCAACGTAATATAAATCACATCTAAAGGGTTTTCCAATTCATTGTTAGTATTGTCTTCCTAAAATAATTTTATACTTTATTCATGTCTCATTAATATTCTATTTTAGAGTCATTCAAATCAAGTCACAGCTAAACTATTTAATCAAACTCTTCTTATTCAAATGAAAATCATGTCATTCATAATTAATAGTCAATCTCATAATCCGATAACAACATTCTCTCATGTAAGATGCAATCACGTAGTAATCATATCTACCTTACATGAGGTCTCTCCCGAAGGAGTTAACACATCTCACCCGCAGGTGGTAATCACATATCTCTCTTGTGGGATGCAATCACATCGTGATTACATCTCCCCCAACAGGAGGTCACATCTCACTCACAGGTGGTCACATATCTCTCCTATGAGATGCAATACAATATGGATTACATCTCCCCCAACAGGAAGTCACATCTCACTCGAAGGTGGTCATATATCTCCCTTGTCAAATGCAATCCAATTTAGATTACATCTCCCCCAACAGGAGATCTCACCTCACCCGCAGGTGGTCACATATCTCCCTTGTGAGATGCAATCCAATCTGTATTACATCTCCCCTAATAGGACGTCTCATCTCACCCGCAGGTGGTATTCAAATCACATCCGCAGATGGTACGAATCTCTTATTGCCATCATGGCATCTAATCCACAGTCCAAATTATATTTTAAGTATACATAACAACTTGATCTTAATCAATATATAATCCAATCCTTATTCCAAAATTATTTCATTAGTTTGTAATCATAATAACTGGGTCTAATTATGTGATAATTAAAGTATTAGATGACACAATTGATTAAAGGTAGTGGTAGGGTTGATTGGAGTAATTTCAAGGTTATGTAAAGTTTGAAGGTAGTCATATAAAGTAAACAAGGTACTTACTATTAATTAGAGAGAATTTAGAGTAATCCCATTTAATTAAGTAATCAAGCCTAAAGGTATTCAGGGGGTTCTTTCTCCAAGTTTGAATCTGTAAGGTGGTTTCTAGTGTGAAGTTTTTCCAATGAAGTTTAGTAGTGTTGTGTAAAACCCCAAAAATTTTCTACCTGATTTTTATTTTATGAGAATTAATAAACTGTGCATGTAGGAAAACTTGGTGGGCGAGCATGCACCAAATTAGGGGTTTAAAACTCACCGAGCGGCAAAGTATATATAAAGTAAGTATAAATACTTAGCATATTTAGACTCGTAGGTTTTTGTTTTCGCATCCTTGTGTTGAGAGAGATTTTGGCTGGTGATCTAGGGTTTTGGAGAGAAGAATACCGTGTGTTCCTGCCGATCAAAGTGTTCAGCATCAAGGGTCTTCAGAAGAAAACCTTTTACGAACAGAAGGAAACTAGGTGACGATCGACTTGTCGGATTACTCTACTAGGAGTTGCTATTGCAAGGCTTTGGAGCGTAAAACAGTGAGTAGCATCGTTTTGTTTTATCGTTGGTTTTGATCTCTATGATTTGCCGAAAGCATGGTTTTTGAATAAGATATGTTCGAGCGTGAGTTTATTTGATGGGTTTAGAAGTCGTGATTTTAAAGTTGTTTAGATTAAATCCGAATCATGTTTAAAGGTGTTTTGGTAATGGTAGGAGCATAGATGATTGGTTACAGAGGTCAAAAATATGGTCAGTCATGGAGTTCTGAGATTAACAGAGAGTCGTGAGTCGGAGGTAGGGTCCACCGACTTGGCGCCTACCTAGCACCAAGTGGTAGAGTTAGCGCAAGCTAAATTCGTTGTTCTCGCCGAGTTCGCACTCAGCCCGAGCCAACCACGCGCGAAGTGTTTTCGTGTTTCGCCGAGTTCGCACTTGTTTCTCGCCAATTAATTTGAGTTAGCGCGAGATGCTATTTAGTATACGCTGACTCCATGCCGACCTCGCGCCAAGCACCAGAGGTCAACGCACCCAATAGAATTTTCCGAAAGTTAGTTTTGGCCAATCCAAGCAAAATTTTGATACTTTGAGACCTCAAACTCATACCCAAAGACTAGATTAGGATATTAGAAATATTATATCTGTTCAAAACAATTGGGAGAGTATTGAATCAAATTCTGGGTATTTCTATAACTTGTCGAAGGGTGAATTTAAGGAATCTGGGCAGGTTATTGCAATTCATGATCCTATAAGTAAATGAGCCAGTTTGGTTATGTATTTTATTTGTTTTCTAATTTTGAATTTGTATAATCTGGTTTTGTTCGATATCAAAGGACTGAATAGTATTGAAAATGTCTTGTGTGAGTAAGAGGATTTTACCGCAATGAGTTTTGTTGTTGTGAGGTTGGGATACCTACTAAATTTATATGAATTGATGTTCTGGTTGGAACAACTTGTGATGAGTGTATTGGGATACACAGGATGGTAATCAGTGTGGGTTATTCTTTTGCAAATATGGAGTTTTGTGAACTTGTTAATTTGGTTTTGGGTTTAGCTTCCCTTGGATCCATGTTAAGCTTAGTAATGTGATGGTATTTGTTTGTTGGAGTAATTGCATGGCCTTGTGTGTTGCCACGACCTGTGTAGAGCAGCCAGATACCCTGAGTAGGCTTGGTTGTCAGTGCCGATACCCAGAGTAGGCCGGCATTGGATGACGATACCCTGAGTAGGTCGTCATTTCAGAGTGTCCGATACCCTGAGTAGGTCGGAACTGTGTACATGGAGGTGTGGAATGTCTCCTTGGCATGTAAATTAACCAATTTAAGCAATATGCATGACATTGATCTTTCGTTGTTTTATCAGTACTATGGTTGTTTATTTGTTGGTTATTTATCGAAGCATGTTTATAACTGTGGATAAATATTTTGCATGCATATGTTATTCGCTGAGATATTCATATCTCATTCCTTTGCTTTTGTTTTGTTTTCAGATATTCATGGTGAAGCGCCTTCTGGGGTAGATCCGACTGACACATATAGAGAGGAAGACTATTACTATCATCCATAGACTAGTAGGTTTATTATAGATTGAAACTTTGATACATTTGTTTTGGGAAATGTAATAAGGTAGTTGTTTGGAATCATTTGATTTTAAATTGAAGATTATATTAGACTTCTTAGATAAGAATTTAACTGTGCACTCTGATATGGTATTAATTGTGTGATTATCCAGCAATCACATTTATTTGGATCCTTACCTAACCCTCTGTGAGACGTGTTATATCTTTAATGAACAACACGGATTCGGGGCGTTACATCCTGATACTTAAAATTTATCAAAGTTAGTTTAACTGGGTTGGGTTTTGGATATAAAGTTTCTATCTATAGAAATCTGGTTTGTAATATGTAAAATAGTGTCTCATAATTAATTATCCCAATTTATAAAGGTTTACTTCTATTAAACTTAGAATTTCTTATCATTTACAAATTTCGGCAACTAATATCCTAAAATAAATCCCTATTTATTCTTCTGCAGAACGGAGTATTTTGGTAATTTATTTTGACTTAAAACATCTCATTTAGTTATTAAAATTTATTAAAAATTGTTTGGTATTGAATTAGGAATTAAATTCTGAAAATTCGGAATTTTCTGTAATGGGCGCTCAGGGATGCCTAGGCGCTCTAGTTTAGCACTAGTTCAATTTCTGCCGCTGACTCTCTGTCTCTTAGCGGAGGTTAGTGTTCAAAATTTTAACACGGGCGCTAACCAGTGCTTAGGGACACTGAGCACAGGGAGGTTAGTGCCCAAGCAAATACGGCAAACTGAACATGAAAAATCCATTTTTTTGAGTACTCGACAGTTCTAACATACATATAAGATCAATATCATTCTAAATACATACAAATACATCATAAAAACATGCAAACACAAATCGAATAACCACGAAACACAAAACGAATGGCAAACGGTGCTACCTACCTTGATCGTGCGTTATTCTTCTTCCTCCTCCGAACAGCAACCGCTACTCTCTTCTCAGATGTAGATTAGTCTTGGTACGATGAGAAACTCAAGTCTCTCCCTCCTTCTTCTTCCTCTTCTTCTCTTGGTCTCTCTTTCTCTCTCGTGTTCTCTTCAGTCGTCGAGAACACCAACCGCAAACAGACGAATATGATAGCCAAAAATACTAAACGTATTCTTTAGGGTATAAACCCTATTCTTTTATACCCCATGATCCTATGCAATGTGTAACGCCCCGAACCAGGGTCTATGCAAAACAAGCACCAAACTCGAATCCGAAGTGATACTGGGCCCAAAGCTACTAATTACCAGACATTTAAATCCAACTAATTTCATTAATTATCAGAGTGCGGAAATTTAAAACATTAATTTCATCAATATACGTGGCTAACTATAACCATCAAACTAACTCATCAACATCAATTCATAAATCTGGTAAATGGGTTTTCTAGCACACTTTCTCTCATATTCAATTAAATCATAAAATATCCATCAAGATACATCTATATCAACCTCTAAAAGAAAGATCTAAACGAAATAATAAAGATCCTCTGCTCAGTAATCTGCGACTTCCCCTCGAGTCAACCCCAAGGACGCTCTCAGGTGGAACAGCTGAAAAATAAGATAAGGAAGTAGGGTGAGATACAACTATCTCAGTAGGTAACACATGCATGCTAGAAACAGTTTATATATAAAAGTAATCATTCATGCACGATAAAATAATCAGGTAGTCACGGTCGATAATAAGAACGACTAATCACCATATGAAACCAAAATCTAATCAGTGTTCGGAATAAAGAGAGTTTATTATGTAACCTTCGTTTCAATTAGAAAGGAAATGTAATATAAATCAAACTCTTCTGATTCAAATGTAGATCATGTCATTCAGAATTAATAGTAAATCTCAATCTAATATCAACATTCTCCCATGTAGGATGCAATCACGCAGTGATCACATCTACCCTACATGAGGTCTCTCCCGCAGGAGTCATCATATCTCACCCGCAGGTGGTCACATCTCACCCGCAGGTGGTAATCACATATATCTCCCTTGTGGGATGCAATCACATCGTGATTACATCTCCCCCACAAGAGGTCACATCTCTCCCGCAGGAGGTCACATACATCTCCCTTGTGGGATGCAATCACATCGTGATTACATCTCCCCCACAAGAGGTCACATCTCTCCCGCAGGAGGTCACATATCTCCCCTGTGGGATGCAATCCAATCAGGATCACATCTCCCCCAACAGGAGGTCTCATCTCTCCCGCAGGAGGTCTCTCCCCTGTGGGATGCAATCCAATCAGGATCACATCTCTCCCGCAGGAGGTCATCTCACCCGCAGGTGGTCTCTCCCCTGTGGGATGCAATCCAATCAGGATCACATCTCCCCCAACAGGAGGTCTCATCTCACCCGCAGGTGGTCTCTCCCCTGTGGGATGCAATCCAATCAGGATCACATCTCCCCCAACAGGAGGTCTCACCTCTCCCGCAGGAGGTCATCTCACCCGCAGGTGGTCACATATCTCATCCGCAGATGGTACAATCTCTTATAGCCATCATGGCATTCGGTCAACGGTCCAATTATATTTTCATAAGGAAATTACCTATATAGAATCCTTGTAGCCATTTCAAGTGAATTTGATCCTCTTTAAACCCCAAATTGTACTAAATCATAAAACAAGGTAGTTAAATATCTAGTATAAACTTTTTAGTGTAATTGGACTTCAGGGACACCTTAAGAATAATCTTAGAGAAGTGTTACAAGGGATGGAAATCCAAATACCCTATTTTATAATGATTTAGGGACTATGAATGTCATAAAGTTCTCAAAATACATTTTGGATGAGTGGAATAGTCTTAGGATCCCTAATAAGGTCACCATACCAATAATCAATCAATTCTGAGACAAAAAGTTTCGGACCCCAAAAATATTCTAAGTCTAGTTAAAAACGCTGACTTTTGGTATATAATTTTTCTAGACAAATCGACAAGGAGTTTAGAGCTCAAATTTTGGTTGTAGTCTATTGAAGGGTAAACACGTCTCCTACAATTTTATGGGCTCCTGAATCACTCATCTGGGTATTAAACCCAAACCGGGCTTTTTGATAAAAACCGGGATTTAGGCATGAACTGGAAAGTTGACTTTTTATTGGCTGGGAATTAGACCTTGGAAGTATTTTTATTGATTCCAAATGGGGGGTAAAACCTTATTTACATGTAAAGACTTAAGTAAATGGAGCAATAAATACACAGGACATTTACTTAAATGTCTTTCATGTAATAAGGGTGCTATGCGAGAGGCTTGGGTTGTCTGGGAAAAGGTTGGAGAAGAAAAGGGGATGAAAAACTGTCGAAATTGCATTTTTTTGCTACAGCGCCTAGGATCGCTCAGGTTCGCCTAGGCGGTCAAAGGTCGGCGGTAGTACAAAATAGGTCGCCCGCGGTCCGTCTTCAAGCGATATTCGGCGGTCTCAAATTTTACACTAGCGCCGAGGATCGCTGAGGATCGCCGAGCGCAGAGAGGTAGGCGGTCTCCCAAAAACGAACATACAATGTTTAGAAATCTGATTTTTCATGTCCAGGATGATTCTAACATAATTATATGAATGATATCAAGCTAAATACATGTATATATAACATTAAAACATGCAATACGATCGATCAACCTCCAGAACACAAAACGAAACGAAAATCGGTGCTACCTACCTCTTGAACGTGCGTTCTCCTCTTCCTTCTCTAAACAGCAACACTCAGACTCAAAAGTACTCCTTCGGGATGATGAAAACCAGAGCAACCTCCTCCTCCTTCTTCTTTGGTCGCTCTTACCGTCGCTCTCCGTCGTGCGGCTAACAAATACGAGCAAGTCTTCCCAACATATTCGTTTAGGTCATTTTAGTGTATTTATATACCTACGATTCCATGCAACGCATGTGTATCAAACTCCACACATTGCCCAATCAAAATACTTTAGCTTTAAAATATTAATCTTACTGCGATAACTCGCGATCAGACGCTCTGATCTGCACCAAACTCCTGATCTTCACTAATAATGATATTCTCTACAATAATAAATTATTTCCATCCATAATAATCCTAAAGAATATTAATTGTTATTTTATTTTAACATTTGGGAAAATTCGGGGTTTTACACAATGCACATGCATCACCCATTAGACAACCACCCAATCAGAACATAGTTTCGCAATTATTTAATTCTTACCTCGATCTATCACGATCAATGGTCAGATCTACGCCAAACCCCTGATCTTCGCTATCAATGCTATCAACAATATTTATAAATTAATTACATGAATAAAATCCCCAAATAAATATTAATTATTATTTAATTTAAAATTTAGGAAATTTTCTGGGTCTTACATTATCAAAGCCAAGCACTTCATGATTTTTGTCTTATTAAGTTGCTTCATTGTTCAAAGCATGATCTTGAGAAGTTTCACACTAATTAGTCTGTTGGGAAAACTGTTCTAAGTTGGTTTTTTGGGCGTAAACATCAGCCCCTATCTCGTCATTTCCCAGAATAATTTGGTTTCTTAACTCGCGTGTTACCATTTTCTTAAATCATATTTTCCTTTCAATAAAACATATGGATGATCTGAATCGGTTTCGGGGTGTTATGCATTGTTCAATAACAACTCCAAATCACGTTTTGGAGCTTGAGTTAGCAGAAAACAGCAACTAGTTTCTTCATTTTGGTTCGTCTATATGTTTTTCTATTCATCAAATGATGTTATTATTGAACCACCAAAGTGAATGCTTTTGACAGTTAAGGGATAGATTCAAATATATATATATATATGCATTAGGCAAATCCCACATATAAGACTCGTGTTGTGAACAAATGGTTGGGGTTTCATTGTGTGAATTTGAGGAACTCATGTGGAGCTTTTGATATCTTAAGAATGTAGGGCACAAAAGAAAATTTCACATTTTTTCTTTTCTCTTATATTTTGAACTTCCATTTCAAATTACATTTTTTCTTTTCTCTTATATTTTGAACTTCCATTTCAAATTACCCCCTGTCTATATTTTCTATTTCATTTCATTGTTTTAATAGTTTTTGGGTGCAGTTTTTTGTGTCATTTATCATTTTTGGTCCTTTACAATGTGAACTAGTGGCCTTTACAAAACCCCATCCACAATTGACCATTTTGCCCTTGAAGAGATATCAGGCCTTTAGATGGCCCTGGTGATTAAAAAACCCTCATGGGCTTTCTGATGAGCCCACATAAAGAAAATAAAAAAGACAGGAACCTATTGTTTTGACTTCATGCTATTAGCCTAGATTTTTGTTTTACTGTTGTGGAAGCCTGCACACAAGTTAATCGAGTCAACTTGCCTAAATTCTGAATCATGGGAACCCGCTATCTAGCAGGGTAATTCAGGGTGTCTATGTACTTCCCTGGGTTACAATCGAACCACTTATCCAAAGTCTCTGGGTACACCGTACACATAAATTTAAATAAAAATTGGGTGACTGTTCACACCCTTAACAATGAATAGTGGCGACTCCCCAAAATCAATGAAAACCACATAAAGCCAGGCCCGACATCATGTGCCCCACATGCGCACAGTGGGATCCAAACCATATGTACATCCTCGCCTAGTAGCTCGCCCAGGTCTCTCACCCCGCCCACATCACAACCGTCCACTCTGATACCACCTTTAGGTGTCACGCCCCGGACACAAATTTATTCTTAATAAAATAAATCCCAGCCCAAAACTTGAACCTTGTGAGCCCAAAATAACAACTAAATCCAGACTCTAAGATTAAATACATCAGAGTACGTAAAATCTAAAACCATTTATTAGTACCTCAACTAAAATGTAGAATCATGACATCCAATAACTAAATAAAATCCTCAATAATAGTCTGGAAACCAGGTCAACTATCTATTAATTCTACTAACAATGAAATAAAATCTATAAATCAATTAGTCAATAAAATAAAGCTTCTTGTAAGCATAAAGGCACCCTACATCAAACAGTAATGGTCTTCTAAGTCGTCTTCAACAAAATCCTCTACCCCCGTGTGTTCTACCCCTTTTGGAACGTTCTCACTTGAACAATCTGAAAACAAAATATTTGAAAAACATTTTATGAGATTGAAATCCCAGTAAGCAGTAACATGTATACAATAAAACGCAGTCCATATAATTTATCAAAAACCTTCCATGATGTTACAAAGATAAAAATAACTTTCGATGTAAAACCAATAACCATTTCCATATCAAACGTAGTCAAACAATTCATAATGTGACATCACAGGACTCATGAAATTAGACTTCTTTGAGAATTCAACTACCCGTTCCAATTTTGCCACCTCACAAATTATGTGCGAAGCTGGCCTACTCTGGTTTCAGACATCGTATTATTGCGGAGCACCCAAACTAGATACAGGAGTGGGTTGGAAAGTACAACCCAATTAGACTGCAATAATAAACATAAAGAAAGACCTCACCGAGATACACGATAGTATAGATTGCTCCAGCTCAACCACATACAGGAAGGCCTCACCAAGATACATGGTGGTATGCATACATGGACCACAGGATTAACCTAACAAAGACCGGCCCATTTCATTACCTAGCTGAGCCATGGATCCACACATAGCTATGCTTGCTAGACACTAAACCCTAAATCAAAATGATCAATCCATTCCATTATTGCCAATCATGGCATAAAACCCACTCCAAGATTGTAGACACCCTAAATTGCACAGTAAAAATGATCAATAATTAGCAAAAATCATTATCTCCTTTGAAGCTAGCACAGAATTTGAGAAAACAAGCTTTTTCCTTGTATCCGACAACTCAGGTCGGATACAAGCACTCTTCTTCGTATCCGACATAAGTTGTCGGATACAAGCAGCCTTTAGTGTATCCGACATCATATGCCGGATACATTTAGGTGCTCATGTATCCGACCTTACATGTCGGATATATGATTTTTGCTCAAAATTAGGGTTTTTTGAGAGTTTTCACCTTTTACCATCATATCCCTCATTAAATGAGTGGAAATCTCGGAAATAGCCTTAGGGTTAAGGTTGGTGGGCTATAGGCCTTATGTTGTGTCTACCATCTCACCAACCCTAACCCTAGCCTTTGCCTATAAATAGGAGGCTCCTCCTTAAGCAAATGGCCATTAATTCTTGTCATTAACTCTTGAGATCAAAGAGCTCCGAGTGAAGAGGGAAATTGCTGCAGTCTTGCTCCCAGAAGCCTAGGTAAGCCTCAAACCTCTCTTTATTTTTCTGTTTTTACATTCTAGATCTAGATCTCTTCTTCTACCTTTCTATAGAATAAGGCCTCTTCTATGTGTGTGAAAACCCTTCCCCTACTCAAAGTACCTCGAGACTCCCCTTAGCCGTAAAACGTGAAGGCGGGATCTGGGGGAAACGAGACTGGGGATTGATCCTAGTATTAGAACCTATTGGAATAAGCCTTGTGATTCTATGAAAACCGTTCCATATTCAAAGTACCCCAAGATTATCTTGAAGAAGCGTGTTTAACGGAGAAAGAGAACTAAGGGAAACGATAATGGAACGGAACCTTAGGTTGTTCTAGAACCCTTTTTTTTGTTGATCTAAATGCATGCTATTATGAAATAAGCCTTGTGATTCTATGAAAACCCTTTCATATTCAAAGTACCCCAAGATTATCTTGAAGAACCGTGTTTAACAGGGAGAGAGAAAACTAAGGGAAACGATAATGGAACGGAACCCTAGGTTGTTTTTAGAACCCTATTTTGATTGATATAAATGCATGCTATCTTTGCTATGTTGCTGGAATGATTCTTACACCTACACATACATAGCATGTGATTTTGGCGGGATAGGCTCATATTTCGGATTTATTGCATTTGTTGTGATAAAATCTGAAATAAATAGCCCCAAGCAATTCTGGGATGTTTTTAAATGATTTTCAAAGGATTTTGATCTATCTTGCATGGATCACACACCTCTTATCACTGTTTTGAGATGTTTTCTTCAAAAAAGGCTTAACTTGACAGCAACCGTACCCCAACTTCGGACACTCGTAACTTCATCATCCAGATGAATTTTGGAGTGATTCTAGAGCCATGAGAAAGGTGGGGCTGTCTAGTTTATGCCTGTAAAATTTCATCAATTTCTATCAAGCGGATTTTTGACACCTCTCTGTCGAAGTTGGTAGGTCAGTTCTGATTTGAATACGTAACTTGTCACTTCGACTGAGCGCCATGAGTTCGTTTTAAGTCCGATTCGAATGATTATTATTTTAAAGTTTTCTTTTGGAAGTCTAGTTTCAAATCCAGTTGGTTTCATAATTTTTTGACTCCATTTGTATCGTGAGCAACAGATTTACTCAGAGCTGTTCAACAGCACTTTTCTGGGTAAATCTGTGATCTTCGGGGCCTGTTCGGGAGATCACCTAAGGCACCTCCGAATGAATTTTTGTATGAGGCTAGTTTCATTCGAAGGATGGCCATACAGACTTCACTCACACCAAATTTCATAAATTTATATGAGCTGATTTTTCTAAATGATTTTCCAAAGTTGCCCACTTATCACTTTTAATCATCTCCAGCAGCAGATTTTAAAGGAACATAACTTCTGAGATTTCAACCGGATTTAATTGAAATTTTGCATGAGTCTCTTATTTACTATAATCTTTCAAATGGATTTGGTTTGAGTTAATTTAAAATTGGATTTGAATGATTTCAAGACAAATGGTTCTTGCTTTTACCAAATTTCCCGGATTTAACTCAACTTGGGTTTTGTGCAATTTTTGCTTTGATTTCCATCTATTGGTGATATTCCAGAGTGATATTGATATAAAAGAGGATCTAGAATTCGTTTGGATTACTCATGTGGACATATCACATATTTGTTTTATCCTTTTTCAAGGTTTTTAATGATTTTAGCAAGCTTTCTTATTTTTTAGCATGAACAACACTTGGCAACCACCTTGTGTGGGTGAATGGGGGTGCCTAATGCCTTCCCCCGTTCATAATCTAATCCCCTTACCCATCTCTGGATTTTATTTTCAGGTAGAATTATTTTTACTCTAGTATTTGCCTTTTTGCTCTTTTTGAATCTTTTGGTGTCCATTCACACCCAAAAATCTAAATGGTGGCGACTCTCCCATTTTTACGTTGAGCCCATGTGTTGACGGAGGGGGAATCATCCTGGTGATTTTTCCTATGTCTCACAAAGATACATGGAGGGAAAATCCAGATTTCATCCCAAGGTACATGGGAGAGAAAACATAACCTACAAGATACATGTAGGTGCCAAAATCACCATAAAATGAATAAAACCAGGTCCAAACACTTTTATGAATTTTAAGAATTATTCTATAAGTCAAAATCATCTCAAAATCCTTTGTACATTCTTAGAATTATGATGGAAGCCCTTTAAAATAATTTTCATTATAGGATCAATTAATAGTAATTATTTAATAATTAAAAGTGATTAGGAACTCTTCCTAAATTATCACATCATAAAATATATTTTATTGTTATGATTTTACTTATTTTCTTATTTTAGGGCTAAGATAAACAATCTACTTTATTATATAATCAACTTATTAGGGTATTTATTTAATTGTGAACCATCCCATGATATTTAAAATGTATTTAGTATGATCATTATTTATTTATGTTAAAAAGTAAGGTACACAATTTATTTTATCACAATTATTTACAGTTACTATTATTAGTAGCTTTCCCCTAAAGAGTAATATCCCATTTATTTATTATATGCAAATTTCCTTTTTATTATAATAATATAAATGTATAATATATTTACGGTTGGATGAGATGATTATACACTACACTACTAGGGTGTTTAGTTAGTGCATAATTCAATTGAAATAACTTTACTGCTGGGGTCATCTCATAAATTTAAGACTTCTTTTAACTTTTAAGTTTCTAAATTATCTAAGTGCCTTAAACAGTTTCAAATTTACAAACTTAGACCCTGTCATACAACGAACCCAACTTCTCTCTCCCTCTCTTTTCTCACATCAAGATCCCCTATCTCCCTTTTTTTAATTCGTTTTTATTCCCTCTTCCTCTCACACAATCTCTCTCTCTTCGTTCTCTTTCCTTCCCTCTTCTCTCTTCTCTTTTTTTGTTCTCTTTCCTTCACGTTTGCTTCTATGTTCTTGTAAATATGTCACACAACCAAGGTGACCTCATATACAGGATACTTATTTATGATTCTTTGACTCATACGAAAATACTCATCTCCTCCATCTTCTATAAAAGTCAAACCTGAGAACCCAGCTTTCTTATTCTGATTCTCTTTCTTCCAAAAGAACCCATTTGTTTCTCTTGTGATTCTTATCAACCATACCAGTTTCTGTCTTGTTATTGTCTTAGTCATAAACTCATCCAAACCATGAATTAAACAAGTAAAACAATAAGTAAACCCTCAAGATTATCAAGACAATAATAGATCATAAAAATCAAACCAACAACATTGCAAATTAACTCAACAACATTGCAGTTTAACGATTAATCCGAAACCAATATGCAGATTTTTATGTTTGATAAGGGTTACTACTTATTGAAACGCTAAATCCAAGTAAAGCTCTTCTCCGGGTCTTCAATTCCGTGGTTTCTCTCTTCTTCGTTATTTTTCTCTAGCAGCAAAAGTCACAACTCTAAAATAGGGGTGCTAAACGGGCTAGCCCGTTTACCCAATACCCCTGGCCCGGCACGGCACGCCCCAGCCGGCGAGCCTGGCGGGCCAGGGGTATTAAAATATGATTTTTTTTTTAAATCCAAAAAAAAGTAAAAAATCACAAAAAATTTTGAAAAATATTTTTATTATTCACAAAATTGTCTTACAAATATTGGGATAGATTTTGCTCAAAAAAATATAAATTAATTAATTATCAGAAGTACAAATACAACTTTGCAAATAATACATAATCACTTGCACAAATAATACTACGTCACTATAGTATGAGCATATCCCAACTATGTTGGCACCCACTCATCTATCTTTCATTTGCAGTTTCAAAAAAAAAAAAAAAGAGAAAGTAAAGTTTCTAAACTTTGATTACAAAAAATATAATAAAACTTAGACTAATCTGTAAGACTAAATTCATCAAGATTCAAATCATCGAAGTCTCCAGCAAGTTGATCATCTTCATATTCTTGATCTCTCAGTTCCGCCCTTAACCAATCTGTAAGACTGACACGTACTTGCACCATCTCCGGTGTTAATCTGCTCCTGTAGTCATCCACGGTTCGTCTACTTGTGCTAAAAGCTGATTCCGATGCAATTGTAGACACCGGAACTGTTAGTAGATCACGTGCCATGGCGACAAGCACAAGATAACTAACCTGATTTTGCTTCCACCATGTCAAAAGGTTAAAAGAATTATGCTCTTCCATAGTATTGAAAAGTATTATGGGCTTTCTAAATAAATCCTTCACTCAGATGATCCCTTACTACTAGATGCTGGTTGTTTTCCCCTTCTTCTCCCACTTAAAAAATTCCAAGGGGAATTATCTGGTAGTGCTTCTTGGGTTTGAGTCTGACCTTGTCTGCTACAGCTAGTATCATATTCACAAAAAAGTCTTTTTAATATGGTTCTTATTTTACGTATATCTATTTGAAAAGAAGAATTCATATTCTCATTTATTCCATTTATTAAGTCTTCCACTCCAAATGTAATCTTAGGGTCCATTGTAGTAGCTAAACAATATAAATTAGGCATATTTTGCCAATATTTTAAAAATTTAGCTTCCATTGCAAGGCAAATATCCTTAGCAATGGGCGTGTTTCTATATTGTTTAAAGCAAATACTTATTTGATATAAACAATGTAAAATACTCGCGGATGTTGGGTAATAAACCGCTAATAAATATCTTATTGTATCATAAAAAACTTTTAAAAAATGTCTTAAAATTTCTGCTATTTGCCAATCAAGTTCTATTAGTTTACTTTGAGGCATTTTTGTGTTATAAAATAGTGTAACTTCTTGTTTTAATTCTAGTGCAGCTTTTACCATTAAATATGTTGAGTTCCACCTATGTTCAACATCTAGGGTAATTTTTTTAGGTTGCCTTCCTAAACTTTCACAATAATTTTTAAATTCTCTAGAAGTTGTGTTAGATTGTTTTAAATATCTAACTGCATCTCTAATATTTTTTAAATGATATTGGACAATTTTTAAGCTATCCCGCACAACTAAATTTAGGATGTGACAATCACACCTAACATGAAATAAACATCCATCTATATTTAAGTTTAAGTGTTGTTTTAACATATCTATTGCAACATCATTAGCACTTGCATTATCAAGTGCCATTATTTTATTTTGTATTTTATATTTTCTTATATTTTTTGCTATAGTATTTTCTATATTTAGTCCAGAATGGCTAGACTCAAGTGCTTCAAATGTTAATATTATTTTTTCCATACTCCAATTCACATTTATATAATGTGCAGTTATAGCTAAATAACTTATTTGTTGTCTACTTATCCAAATATCTGAGGTTAAAGCTACTTTAAAGTTATTGTTTGAAAAAGTTTCTATTAATCCGATTTTCATTTTTTCATATAATTTTATAGCCTCCTTTCTTAAAGTGTGGCATGAGAAGAATTTAAATTGTGGTGCTAAATATTTAATTATTAGGCGGTTAAATCTTTTAGATTCTATTAATCTAAAAGATAATTCTTCTTGTATTATCCACTTTACTATTTGAAGCCTAGTTTTTTTTTTTATTAAAAACAAAATTACCAAAATGAACACTAATGCTGGAAATTTGGGCTTGCCTACTAGGGTCTATTTGGCCATGTTTTGGAAGGCATTTCTGCAAATGTCGTTGCAATTGGCCTGTACCACTTTTTCCTTTACAACTAAAATTTTTTTTGCAGTGGTTACAAACTGCCCTCTCTTCACTCCCTATATTTTCAATTGTAAAATTGAGCCAAACACTGGAGGTTCTACTCCTCTTGGTGCTCCTAGGTGGTAGGGAAGATGATCCCATCTCTTGGGAAGGCAACTCAGTTTCATGATCTTGGATGGGAGGGTCACCATATGGGGATTGGGTCACATCATCAGAAAAAGTTGGGTCAAAATAAGGTCTAAGAAATTCCCTTCCCTCAATGTTAAAGAACATAGGATGCCTAAGGTTCATTATCAAATTTTAGAAAAAAATTTCTTAATAAATAATATAATAATAAATTTTTGGTGATAAATAATATATAAGAAATGTAGAAGGAGAGACTTACTTATATATATATATATAATATTTATACTAATTTTAAAATCGGAAAATTAAATAGAAGAATACCTCTTTAGAATGAAGCCTGAACTTTGTAGTTGAAGCCTTCAACCTCCAGAGTCCAATTTCCCACTTATGATGCTTGAACAATTTAAGCAAAGCAACTATTTCTTGATAGGCTAGAGAGATTGTAGAAGAAGTGAGTAAGAGATTATAGAAGAGGTGTGGTTTGGAGTGGGAAAGGGTAAGCCTATTTATAGAAAACCAAAAGTGGTCTTTTACCACCTCTACCCTCCAATATGACTGTTATTTGGCAGTTAGAAGGGTAGAAAAGGTCTTTTAATAGTTAATTACAACTATACCCCCCAATATGGTTGTTATATAACTGTTAAGGGGGTAAAAGGGGCAAAAAAGTGGTTAAAAACCACTTTTTTGGAGGGAATAACGGCTACCTCTAGGCCGGCCAGGTGGGCCGGCCCGATGTGCCCAACGGCCCAGGCGGGCCAGCCAGAAATGCCCAACTGCTGGCACGCGTGCCCAGCGGGCAAGCACGCGTGCCGGCGTGCCGCGGACCCAGGCCCGGTACGGCACGGCCCGATAAGCAAGCCTACTCTAAAACAAACTCTCTTTTATGCATGCTTTACCCCAATTAAACCCTATTATAAAAGAAAATGATTCCATGCTTCACAACCCCACACAACACATTCAAAAATGCCAATAGGATTCTAGAAAAATTTTGCATATTACTTACCTTTTCAAGGCATCATCGCTTCGCATTGTTGGATTTTAAAAAGACTTTAGATCTTGGCCTTCCATCTCATCACCTAAATAAAATCTGCAAGGGAATGGTCTTGGTACGAATTAATTAATAATTTCCTACAAACTCCAAAATAAATTATTTATATTATTTAATAAAATCACAGATATTGCATCCTACCCCCTATAAAATAAATTTCATCCTCGAAATTTTACCTTATAACTCGGGAAACAATTCAGGGTACTTGTCTTTCATTTCCTTCTCATTCTCCCAAGTTGCTTCTTCCGATGAGTGGTGCTGCCATAACACCTTCACCAAGGGAATGGTCTTGGTACGAAGAACTTGTTCACGCCTGTCTAGCTAGGATCTACACAAGATGTTCCACAAAGGACAAGTTCTCTTGTATCTGTAGAGGTTCGTAGGCAATGACGTGGCTACTATTAGGAATGTAACGTCGAAACATCGACACATGGAACACATCAAGTATGCCTACAAGTTGTGGGGGCAATGCCAGTCTATACGAAACAACGCTGATCTTATCTAGAATCTCAAATGGCCCAATAAAACGTGGAGATGGCTTCCCCTTTCTCCAAATCTCATAATGCCTCGAGATGGGGAGACTTTCAGAAATACGTAATCACTAACTTCAAATTCCAAGTCATGTCTCCTATTATCTGCAAAACTCTTTTGTCTGATCTGTGCTGCTTTAAGATGTTGCCTTATGAGTTTCACCTTGTCAACACTGTCTTGTACATGTTGTGGGCCTAGTAACTGTCTCTCACCAACCTCTTCCCAACATAAAGGAGATCTACAAACTCTTCCATATAAGGCCTCATAAGGTGCCATGATCTGTATACTTGCCGATAACTATTATTGTAAGCAAACTCAACAAGTGGCAAATATTTACTCCAACTTCCTCATAAATCAAGCAAACAACACCTCAACATATCTTCTAATGTCTCTATTGTCCTCTTTGATTGCCCATCAGTCTGTGGGTGAAAGCTAGTGCTAAACTTTAGTTATGCCCCCATAGCATCCTATAACCTCTTCCAAAATCTCGAAGTAAACTGGGGATCACAATTAGATACTATGGATACTGGCACCCCACGCAATTTCACTATCTCCTTGACATAGAGCTCTGTCAAAGAAATCAAAGTTTGGGACATTGAATAGGCAAAAAGTGTGCAAACTTTGTCAATCTATTTACTATCACTTGTGCGCGCATCCGATCCGCGGAATCGCACTTGGATGGCTGGGATCTCCTTAGGAGAAATGGGGAATGGGAGTCGCCACTGCCAAATGGGGTGCAGGCAGACACCTGGGTGCCTAATGTTTGTCTATTAATGGTTTGCGGCTTGAGATTTCAGCTAAGTTCTCGGTTACAGTCCGAAGAAGTCCGTAAACACCCCGGTCCGCCTCGTTGGATGACAGGTCCCACGGGACTTCCTGATTTGGAGTCAACTTTTGTCTATCTCACTCAATTCTACTCCGATACGTTCTCACAACTTCAGGTCTGTGTGGGGATCATTTGAGTGGTGTGGGTCCACTTTATTTGTTTTTTATCTTTTTATTTTAAAAGTGATCTGGGTCTGGTATGTGGGCCCCGTTGGAAGGCCCATGGATGTGCCAAGTAAGGCTTTGGGAGCCTAAGTCCCATTTGGGGGTTGCATTGGATAACCCATTTTCTGGATTTGGTTTATTCGGTTTGGATGTGATTTAAACATGCAAAGTTAATTTAATTGGTTTAAGCTTTTAAAGAGGGGTCCATTGGGCTTGGAGGAGGCCCATAGACTATCCAAGTTGAGATGGATCTGGGTTTGAGCAATGCGGGTGGGGGCTCCATTGGAAGGCCCACAAGAAAGTACCATTGGGCCTTGGGTGGGCCAAACCCAAGAGAGGTCTCTGATTACTCAGAGACCACATTGGGTTAAGGTAGGTTGGTTAATTATTGATTTAATGTTGATTAATCCCTAAAAATCAGATTTTATAACTTTTTGTGTGCTGCCCCCGTATAACCCATATGGTTTGGCCTAGTCCATATGTATCATACGGACCAGGCCAAACCGCCCTATGTATACGGGTAGGACTCGAAAACCACAAAATCCAACCTTGTCAAGGGGGAAGCAAGGGGGCTATCCCATTTGAGTCTGCAAACACATGTGGGTCACTGTGTTGACCCACAATGGCTATCCAAATTCCGATTTTAATAAAAATCCTAATTTTCTAAGCTTTTTCAAAGGGGGAAAGTGGGGAGAAGGCTTGGGGCCTCTCCCTTTCTTATTTTGAGTGTGCGCGCGTGGGAAACGCGGCACGGGAGAGTTCGGAGTCGCCACCGCCTGATGGGGTGCAGGCGGACACCTGGGTGCCTAATCTTGTCTATTTAAGGCTTTGGGGTCTGTGGCTTTGAGATTCTAGGTTTGGTTCTCGGTTGCGGTCTGGGGAAGTCCGTAGACACCCTAGTCCACCCCGTCGGATGACGGGTCCCGTGGGTTCCCTGATTTGAGTCAGCTTTTCCTATTTGGTTCTCACCCGGTTCCTAATCCAGCATGCCATTTAGTGAAGTCTTGGCGGGACCACCTGAGTGGTGTGGGTCCCTTTAGTTGATTTTATCTTTTCTTAACTTAAGTGATCTGGTTCTGTTTGGGTGGGCCCTGTTGAAAGGCCCACGGTGTCCTTGTTGGGCTTAGGTAAGCCCATGTGCCCTTGGTGGGCCTCTGTCTAACCCTAGGAGGCCCTGTGGGCTTTGGATAATGAGTTGGTTTTTCATTAAGGTTCAAGTTTGAAGCTTAAGTGGATTTCATGCAAGTGGTGGGCCGGATTGGTTTGTGGGCCCCTTAGGTGGGCCCACATGGTGGCCAAGTGATTTTATGTTATCTTATTTTAATCTTGCCAAAGTGGGCTGGTCACTGGGCTTGGGGCCCGTGATCCAGACTTTGGGCTTGAAGGCCCAGTGCTTCGAAGTTTAGGGTTTGCACCCTAACTTGGTTTGATTAGCAGGCTTTGGCGGGCCCGACAGGCCCTAGCCCGTGGTCTCGGCCAAACCATGCAGTTCATGCACTCATTTCACATTACAAGGCACGGGTGGGCCGCATTGGGTTTGGCCCGCCCGGTTCACATGGTTCATTTTGCTCAATCTTGCTTAAGTTGCATGCTTTGGTGTTTATTGGGCTCGGTGGGCCCGTTGGAAGGCCCACTAGTGAGCCAAGTTGGACCGGTTGGTCCAAGTCCCAAGTTGGGTTTCCGGGTGACCCGGAAACCCTATCGGTTCAATCAGTTTGCTTCAAAACATACCAAAATTCGGCAGGACAACAGGATATACAAAAAAAAAATCATGCTTCTGTGTGTATCCGGCAACTCAGGTCGGATACACATGATCTACAGGTGATCCGGCCAGAGTGGCCGGATACACAGGGGCTATAGGTTATTCGGCCTTAGTTGCCGGATATACCTAGGCCACAGGTGATCCGGCCTGAGTTGCCGGATCACCCTGAAATGGCTTCTTTTTTGGTTTCTGCCCTTCGGGATGGATTCCAAGGGCTCCCAGGGGTGTTCCGGCACTGCGACGGGGGCCTACGTGTCCCTGTCTTGGGTCCTCTTCCTCCATATGTCAATAATCTCACAAGATCTACACACATACATCAACACAAATCTAGCATGCATGCTCCTAAGCCATGGACGGCGCATGCATTTTTACAGATGCTTACGCATGGAATACGATTGTGTGCATAAGTGCATGTGTTAGAAGGGAAAGAGAAGGGGGTTTTATAGGGGTACATTTGATCACAAGACGGGAAGGAACATGCTCCTCCTATAAATTCGCAAAACAGCACCCTAAAAGCTACTAAAAAAGGGGGTGAAAAGATACTCCATGCCTAAGGGAGAACCCCACGTGGACCTCTTAACCGGGTGGACCCTTAGGCCATAAAAATGGAAACAAATGCATGCTTAAACAGGGTAGGAACATATCCCCATGCAAAAGAAGGAAGCTATACAGAAATATTTTCAGAAAAATCTAAATTTAATATATGATGATCATGGTATGGGGAGGAGTGATACCTGAGTGTTCCTACACTTTCTTGCAAGGTGGGGACACCTTCTTTGGCTTGAATAGCAGCTGAAGCAACACCTTCCCACAACAGCAACCTGGTTCTCCTTCTTGTTGGTTTGTAAGCCAAAAGGAGGAAGGAGGAAGGAGGATGGGGGGTGTGGAGGCCAAAGAGAGTTGAAAGATGGGGGATTCGAAGGGGAGCAGGTGAGAGAAGAGAGCCTAGGAACAACCAAAATCAACAACCTCTCGGAAACTCAGGCCGGATACACTAAGTCCCCTCCTTATCTGGCCTTCAAGGCCGGATACACTGGCTTCCCTTTGTAGCTGGCAACTCAGGCCGGATACATGATTAATCATTTCAAAATTTAATGCCGCCGCGAATTTGTCGGCCAAGTGGCGCGAATCTCGCGCGAATATCTTCTTGTATCCGGCCTTCATGTCCGGATATGAAGGAGAGGCAGTGTATCCGGCATATATGACCGGATACAAGTTGAAAAATTACGGAATTGCCCCTCGACTTGACCGTTTCGACCGATTCGACACTTTTTAACAATTACAGATTGGTCCCTGCGAATTTCAGTTTAGTCCCTGGGATTTTTATTAAACTTTGGATATTTAAGATTTACTCCCTGAGATATTTCGCTGTGTTGGCTGCCACGTGTGCAGCTTCTGCGCCACGTGTGCAGCTTCTGCCTTTGCTGCTCGGGAACTTTGACAGCTCATATCTCACTCATCTGAACTCCGATTTGAGCAAACTCAATTGCGTTGAACTCGTATCAGAGCCCTCTATTTAATGACATGGGGCTAAGCACTTGGCATGGAATTCGAGGAAAAGTCAACTCTCGGCTTTTCCTTAAGTTTTACTGCCCTTAGAACCTCTATCCGGACTCTGATTCCTGCAAACCCAGTTGCATTGGAACCGTGTGAAGATTCTTTATCCAATGGTACAGATCAAGATATTTGGCACGGAATTCGAGGAAAAGTCAACTCTCGGCTTTTCCTTAAGTTTGACCGCCCGCAAAATCCTTATCCGGACTCCGATTCCTGCAAACCCAGTTGCGCTGGAACCGTGTCGGGATTCTTTATCCCATGGTATAGATCAAGGTATTTGGCACGGAATTCGAGGAAAAGTCAACTCTTGACTTTTCCTTAAGTTTGACCGCCCGCAGAACCTATCCGGACTCCGATTCCTGCAAACCCAGTTGCGTTGGAACCGTGTCGGGATTCTCTATCCATTGAGATAAAGCAAGGTGACCAAATCTTATCTGATTAAAAAGGTCAACTTTCCACCCCTCAGGGTTTGACCTTTTAGCCGGGTTCTGCATTTTTGGCTTTTTGGGAGCGCAAAAATGAGGTGCTTACATTGAGCTTGAACTCAAGGTAAACAGGGACCTTGAGTGTCCTGTTTTTGGTGGTGGAGGCTTCCTCCCTCCTTCCATGGGAGGAAGGAAGGGAGTGACCTGATCAGTCCAAACCATGGTCTAATCGGCCAAACCAGGGAACACATAAATTCATACACGAAAAAGAACATCAAACATTATGGAGATACCAAGAGCATTATTCTAAGATGCTTGAAAGAGAACCTATGGGTGTGTGTGCAAGCATGGAAGAAGCATGAAATGCTGAAGGCATGCATGAGCTCATCCAAAGTGACAAGCATGTGCATGGATGTGTGTGTGATCATCTTTCATTCACATACGTGGGAAGCCTCAAAACTCAGTGAATAAACATGGGGAATGTGTGTGTGTGTGTGAACAAGGTACTTTTAAACATGCAAGCCTAAATGAACAAGCAAAGTAGCATAAGGATCACAAAAAAAAAAAAAAAAAACAAGTAAGAGGAAGGGTGGAAGGGGGGTTTAAGGGTTACATTGGATATATGGGAGGAGAACATGCTCTCCTTTCATTAAAAAAACACAAATAGAAGAAAACATGGAAAAGTGCTTTGAAGTAGTGCTCTAAAAGGCACTAACATGGTCCCCCTCTCCTCTCTTTTGAGCTTAAACCCTTCCCTTTACCATGGGAGTTCTCTTTTGGGAGAGAGAGAGTTAAGAAAAAGTGAAGAGAAAAGGAAGGAGAGCCACAAGCTAACATGGAAAGATCATGAAATGCCTAACATGCTTCATTTATTCCGAATCTTACATATGTTACCAGTGGCAGAACTAGGACTCTAAATCTGAGGGGGCAAAAAAAATTTTCAATTAACACTTTTCATGAAATATAGAAATTTCAATGAGTTAGGAGGGGCAAACCAGAAATTTTAGAGGGGGCAAAACATATATTTCAATTAAAACATATAGAAAAAAATATCTTTTTTAATTAAAAAATAAAAGTTCAGGGGGGTCAATTGCCCCCCAGTTATAACATGGTTCCACCACTGTATGTTACATAAAAGGGGTTGAGGAACTCACCTTGGGGAAGAAAAGTGTCTCTGAAGTTGCATGGGAGAAACCAAAGTCCCTTCTCTTGGCTCTACCGCACCTTCCTTGGTATCCTCTTTTGGTCCAAGTTGAAGAAGAAGGGATGGGGAAGAGGTTTGAGAGGATTTGGAGGGGGTAGAGGCCTTATGGAGTGAGGGAGAAGGGTAGAGAGGGTGTCTGGATCGTGGGAGAGAGTTTTGAGACCAACAAAAGCAAGCCAACCCCCTAAGCTAAGGTGCAGGGGCCGTATTTATAGAAAATGACCTTGTCCGTATATAGTATACAGATGAGACGTCTTGTCCGCAATCATCACAAATCGTCCACGTGGCAGATTTGCATAGAGGATAAGATTTTCACAAAATCTCTCGAAATCGTATGGGAAGTGCGGGCAGGGCTTTTTCAACTCAATTTTCCTCCATCCATATACTATATACGAATTTTTGGATTCTGTGAGATTTTCTTGGATTCTGGATAAGGTTTTGGATAAAATTATGTCCGTATACAGTATACGGACTAGGCATGTCCGTACATACTGTACGGGCACGACATTCTCTCTCATGGCTGGCTGATTTGATGTGATGTGACTATGCATAAATGCGATTTGATGAGAGAATGATTACCTAATTTTATTATTAAATATTTGAGATATTTTAAGAAATATTATTATTATATTCAAGATATTTTGAAATATCATTATTATATTCAAGATATTTGCTTTTTTGTCCTTTAATTTGCCATTTGGCAAATGTGACTTGCACACTTACCACATGGGTTGAATTTCTGTATTAATTTACAGTTTTACCCTTAAGGTTGTTCTACTCATATCTCTTACATCTGGACTCCGATTCTGGCAAACTCAGTTGCATTAGAACCGTGTCAGGATTTCCCATCCATTGGAATGGAGTATGGCAATCAATTCAAGCTTGATCAGAAAGTCAATTTCTGCTCTCTAAGGTTTGACCTGCTTCGAGGTTCTGCTGTTTTGTAGCACATTTTGGTTTGATCAAAATTTGGGTGCTTACATCACCCAAATAGCATCATGTTGCTTCACTGTGACTGGCAACCCTGAAACAAAATCCATGGTGATGTGCTCCCACTTCAACTCTAGAACAAAAAGTGGTTACAACAACCCCAGAATCCTCTTGTGCTCAGCCTTAACCTGCTGACAAACTAAGCACCTAGAGACAAACTCTGCTATCTCCCTTTTCATCCCAGATCACCAGTAGACTGCCTTCAAATTCCTATACATTTTGGTGTATCCTAGATGAACTATATATTTAGATTTGTGGTCCTCTTTCAATATTATGTGACATCTGGGCTGTCTAAGTGGGCGGGTGAATGGGTAATCTCACTGGTCGAGCTACTAGGTGAAGATGCGCATATGGTTGGGATCCTACAATGCTAGAGGATGCTATAAGTAGTCTCGTGATCCCTTACAAAGTAAGAGGCCTTTTAAAGCATAACATGGGACTAAATCCCCTTGAAACCCTCAAGTTAAGTGTGCTTGGGTGAGAGCAATGCTATGATGGGTGACCACTGGAAAGTCTTCTCGTGTTATCAGAACGAATTCGTGAGGGCCCATTGGGCCCAGATCGGACAATATCTTGCTAGGTATGGATCTAAGGTGTAACCAATGGTATTAGAGGCTACCCCGACCGGCAGTGTGGGGGTTTGGCCCAACACAATGACCCGTTGTTCCATGGAGGGGAGTATGTGACATCCTGGTTGTTTGAGTAGGCGGTTGTGATTTGGACGGGGTAAGAGACCTGGGCAAGCTACCACAGTGGTGGGCTACGAGGTGAGGATGTGCATATGGTTAGGATCCCATATCGCTCGGGGATGCTATAAGTAGTCTTGTGACCCCTTACTTAGACAGAGGCCTTTTAGGGCATAACACGGGACTAGATCCTCTCAGAAACCTCAAGTTAAGCTTGCTCGGGTGAGAGCAGTGCTATGATGGGTGACCACCGGGAAGTTTTCTCATGTTATCCCTTGATAATAAGTCCGTGAGGGCCCATTGGGCCCAGAGCGGACAATATCTTGCTGGGTCTGGGTCTGGGACGTTACAAATGGTATCAGAACCTGCCTTGACCGGAAGTGTGGGTGTTCGATCCAATTCAAGGACGCATTGTCCCATGGAGGGGAGTATGTGACATCTTGGTTGTTTGAGTGGGTGGGTGAATGGGTAATCTCATTGGGCAAGCAACCAGGCGAGGATGTGCATATGGTTGGGATCCCATAACGCTCAGGGATACTATAAGTAGTTTTGTGATCCCTTACAAAGCAAGAGGCTTTTTATGGCATAAAACAGGACTAAATCCCCTTGGAACCCTCAAGTTAAGCGTGCTTGGGTGAGAGCAGTGCTATGATGGGTGACTGTAAAACCCCGAATTTTCCTTAAATAATATAATAAATTAATAAATAATATCCTTGGGAATTTTAATTGATGGAAATATTTTATTAATGTAGGGGATGATATAATTAGTGGAGATCCAGAGTTAGACGCAGATCCGATCGTCCGATCATGAGATATCAAGGTATGATTAACACTTTAATTTTTAAGAGATATGATTGGGCGTGTGTATGGAGTCTAATACATGTGAGCTACGTGGGATCAGAGAATATATATAATAGTTTAAGAACCTAATTCTATACGTTTAGAATACTTGCGAGTATTCTACAGCCGCAAGAGACGAAACCAAGAGAGAGAGCGACTGTGCGACTGAGGAAGAAGAAGAAGGAAGGACGTTGGCTTGTGTTCTTCATCATCCAGAGTATTGCTTGGTGTTAGAGTATTGCTATTTAGTGAAGAGGAGAAGAAACAATCGTAAATAGAGGTAGGTGACACCGGTTTTCGTTTGTTTCTGTATTTACGTTCGTTTAATCTCCAAAGCATGTTTTTTTATGCTATATTCATGTATTTAGTTTAATAACAATATTATATGTATGTTAGAATGATGTTAGACGTGAAAAATAACATTTTTACACAGTTTCTATACATTTTTTAGGGACTGCCGACCTCGACTGTGCTCGACGATCCTCGGCGCTAGTTAAAATTTTGAGACCGCCCAAGATTGCGTGAAGGCTTATTGTCGGCGATCTAATTTGCACTACCGTTGACCTTAGACCGCCGGGGCGATCCTAGGCGTTCTGTGCAGAAATTTCAGAATTTTGTAATTTCGAACCTGATTCAATTCTAAACTATTTTTAGTAAATTTTAATGATTAATTAAGATGTTTTAAGACCAAAATAAATTATCTAACTCCCTGTTTTACAGAAAAATAAATTAGGAAGGTATTTAGGACATTAGTTGCCAAACTTTGAACGTAATTGAGAAATCTAGTATTTGGAAAACTTGACTATTAATTGATTACTAGAACATCTCTAAACTACACTATAATTCAGATAATTACATAAAGAGAATTCAGATCATAAGTTAAACTCAGTTAACCCGAATATTGAAGTAAAGGACAGATTTATCCTTCATATGCCGCTAGGCACCAACCCTTATAGAAAATTATATTTTAGGGAATTTTGGGAGTCTAGTGGGCATAGCTGGTTATGGATCCATAGTTGTGGCTAGATAGCTAAGAGATATTTCAGTTGGGTTGAGTTTCTCCCTTGTGTGAGCGCGCTTCCTTTGCAAGTTGGTTTGTTTGGGAAGGTCCTATGTCTGGAGGGACACCCCGGTGAGCCGCTGGTGATTCCCTGTACATGTGGATAAGCAACCATCTCCATGCATTGATTCTGGTGCTGCATGTTGGTGGTACATGCCAACTCTGATGGGTATGTGTGCAATAAGTCAGTGACTACGGCTCTTATCTAAGCTGCGCTACATGGGACTTGAGTATCATTAGTAGCATTGCTTCTAAGCCGCACGGTGGTACAACGATTGGTCAAGAGTCATCTCAAAAGGTTTATCTATCTTTGTGAGTCCTACAATGACATTAAAATCACAAACACTTGTTATTACTATTGTATATATGCTGGAAGCATGTGATTGAGATATTGGTCGGATGTGACTGTTTAGTGCATCCTAGCAAAGTATGAATTATGTTATTGATTCTGATACTAGATTCTTATATCAGAACTTGCTGAAAATCATATTTAGAATTGTTTAACTATACTGTTTTGTATTCATGATCGATACGAATGATTATACGAGCATGCTTAGTTGATACGCAAGAGGGGGATCATAGTATTGATTTCCAAGGAGAGGTAGCTGAGTATTCACCGGAGGATTACATTTACCCGGATATTGTCTGAGGTTGTGGATTGTCATGGATTTAGTTACTTTATCAGATTATTCTATTTCATTTGGGTTTGATGTATTAGAGAAATGAGAGACTAGTGACCTTTTATTTTACTAGACTTAATGATTAATTTTGATGGTTAACTATATTAGTTGTTTGAAGATTTTTAGACTATACTTCCGTACATACATGTTCCGCACTCTGATAGTTACTTAATTGAATGAATTACTTATTTCTTTAGTCTGGTATATTCTTGATGATTATTTGATATGGGCCTGTAACACCTCGGATTTAGTTGTTGAACTGAATTCGGGTTGTTACAGTAGCGAACCGGGTTTGGGTTGGGTGCTGGTTTGCACTGACCCGGGTTCAAGGCGTTACAGTGACCACTGTGAAGTTTTCTCGTATTATCCCTTGAGAACAAATCCGTGAGGGCCCATTGAGCCCAGAGCGGACAATATCTTACTGGTTATGGGTTTGAAGCGTTATAAATGTAGAAGCACTTTATTCTTCCAATTATATACATGTAATCAAACAACTTAATGAATAACAATATGATCAAATAAAAGTCATAATTAATATGAGACGCAGATCCTTATCTGATTTTAACCAATTGTGCGCACCTAAAAAATCTAGATCGCACATGAGGCGCACGTGCAAGTGCGTACATGCCTTGGGACTTTCGGAGTCGCCACTGCCTGAAAGGTACAGGCAGACACGGTGATTGCCTATCCGGGTCTAAGTCTAGTATGCGGCTTTCTAGAGATCTAGCTAAGTCCTCGGTTACGTCCGGGGAAGTCCGGAAACACCCCAGCCCGCCCCGTTGGAATGACGGGTCCCTCGGGTCTCCCTGGTTTCTGAGTCAATTTCACCCTTCCTAGACCAGCATGCCATTTCTTTGGTCTGGTGGGGCCCTCTGGAGGTGTGGGTCCTTTTTATTTTATTTTATCTTTTTATTTAGGTGAGATGAGTCGAGTACGGGTCCCGTTGGAAGACCCATGGGTTGCCAAGATTGGGCTTGGGCCCAGTAAGGTTATTGGGTAAACCCTTTTTTGGTTATTTATTTAATTAAACTATTTACACATGTTAGGGCATGGATTTGGCCCATTAGTCAGGGGTCAAGTGGCCTTGGGCCTGTTTGTTGAAAATGGGCCTGGTTTGGGCCGATCAAAGGTGGGCCACTTAAGTGGGCCCAGGGGAGTCTTGGTGGGCCCATGGTATTTCAATGGGCTGAAAATAGCCCAAATAGCCAATTTGAGTCGGGTTAAACCAACTTGGGTCGGTTCAAGCTCATTCGGGTCGAAAAAGCAAATTTTAAGTTATTTTTCAATTTGACCGTATTTGATTCACGGTCTAGTCAAAACCGTAAATGTAATACAATTCAAGCCATGACCGTATTTCAAATACGGTCATGCTTGGGCCGCAATGTAAATACGGTTTACGCCCGAATTCGCTGTTTTGCTCCGATTTTGCTTGGGATCACTCCGGCAGGCTTCATGGGAGGTCCGACGACCTATATTGGGGTTCTGCAGCATCTTCACAGGGGCACTTTCTCTTCATTTGGCCTCCAAGGCTTTCCTTTTCTCGCTTTTGCATTCTTCAAAGGAGTGAGATCTTCTTTTAATGACTGATATCAAGAAGGGAATAAGAGGGGAGAGTATGGGATACATGAGATAATTTAGAAGGACAACTCCCTTCTTTAATGAGTGCATGGACATCATGTTGATTTATGTATTTTTATTAGACTTTTGGTAAAACTACCTGTGCACACCTAAATCTAATCTGGATCCTAGATCGTACACTGGGCGCACTTTTCGTGCGTGCCACGGGACATTCAGAGTCGCCACTGCCTGAGAGTGCAGGCAGACACGGTTTTGCCCTAACCGGGTCTAAGTCTGGTCTGCGGCTTATTAGAGATCTAGCTAAGTCTTCGGTTACGGTTCGGGGAAGTCCTAAAGACACCCCGGTCCGCCCCGTCGGTCTGACGGGTCCCTCGGGTCTCCCTGGTTTTTGAGTCAATCTCACCCTTCCTAGACCAGCATGCTGCCTTATTAGGTCTGGCGGGGCCCTCTGAAGGTGTGGGTCCCTTTTATTTTGATTTTATCTTTCTTATTTATTTAGATTGAAGTGGGTCAGACCCGGGTCTTGTTGGAAGACCCGTGGGCTGCCATGGTTGGGCCTTGGGCCCAATTGGGTTATTGGGTAACCCATTTGGTTATTTTGTTAAGTTTTATTTATTTACAACTTTAGTTTGGGCTTGGAATGGGCCCATTAGCCTGAGTCAATTGGCATTGGGCCCGTTTTAAGGAAAACGGGCCTAGTTTGGACCGGGCTAGGGTGGGCCCCACAAATGGGCCCAAGGTGGTCTTGGTGGGCCCATCTAGGCCCATAGTCCAAAAATGGATTTTAAGAAATCCCAATTATTTAAGAGACTATTTTAAGCCATTTCGGGTCGAGTTTAATCCAACCACATCAAGAAAACCAAATTTAAAGTCACTTTTTAAATCTAACCGTACTTACAATGCGGTTTAGTCAGAACCGCAGATATACTGCGGTTCTGCTTAAACCGCTCTGTGTATGCGGTTTCTGCTCAGTTTCATTTTTTAAGCCGATTCTGGTTGGGATCACTCCAGTGACCTTCTTGGGGCTTCCAGCAACTGCCGTCGGTCTTCTGCTTTCCTTCCAGATGTTACATTTTTTTCATATGGCTTATAAAGCCATTTTTCTATACCTTTGCACTTTTGAGAGATGGAGACTTCTCTTAATTACATACAGCCAAATTCAAGAAGGGAATGAAGGGAATTTACAGGGGTATAAGTGATTTTAAAAGAGTCAAGAAAATGGGTTAGTAGAATGGACTTAACAAGAATATCTTTTTCTTTTCCTTAAGACAATTTCTTCCTCCTTGAGTTGGAGCTTTTGAGAGATTCAACAATCAACAAACAGGTTAGATGTAAAAAAAACAGTATGTATAGAACTTAAATGGAAATTATAGGTAATCATATTATGCTTATATTGATAAAAAAAAAATGCTTAGAATAGGTCCACTTGTTGGTTTTGATGTGTTGTGGTTCTTCCGAGCAAATTTGACAGAGCTTCCGCGTCCCGTTGGTTTTCACAAGATGATTTAAACAGGGTTTTGCTGGGTTCTTCAGTCAAATGGGTGAAAGGAGAGGGTTTTAGGCAAGGTTTAGGCTTACCAGGGGTATTTTGGGCATTTGGGGTTTGCTTTTTGACAGGGACAGAGTTTGGACAGGTTTTCGGGCAAGTAGAAGACAGAGGGAGAGAGTGGGGACCAAAGGGGGGCCAGCTTTCTTCAAATGGGGGGTGGTCCCCCTTTTATAGGCAAAAAAGTGCCGGAACCGTACTTGAAGTACGGTTTGGTCACGGTTGTGACAAAATTGCACTAAAAAATCAAAACCGCACTTTTGGGATTCAACACGTGCAAATCTGCGCGAATCTGCCAGCTGTCGCCGTACAGGACACGCGTCCACCTTCTAGAAACTCAAAACCGTATTTGAAGCACGGTTCAGACTAAACCGTACTTCAAGTGCGGTTGAGCACGTTTTTTAAATGCCGGATCTGAAATCTTTTATTCAATTTGATTTAATTAAAGATTTTATCCGATTTTCTTAATATTTTATTAAAAAATCTAAGATTATATTATTAAAATATTAAGATACTTTTTATTTAAATGTTAAAATATTAAGATATGTTTTATTAAATGTTTTTTATTGATTTTGTTAATTCATTTTGCTTTTTTGCTGCTATTCTGGCAAACGGGCAGTTTTCTTGAAACTTCAACTGCCCATAACTTCTTCATCTGGTGTCCGATTTCAACAAACATAGTGTCGTTGGAACCGGCTCGGAACCTCCTATCCATTGGAATTACTTTGGATAGCTGAATTGGGGTCGAGCAAAAAGTCAACTTTTCGCTCCCCAAAAGTTTGACCGACTCATAACTGTAGAAACCCCAAATTTCACAAACAATCATCAAAAATCATCATCTCCTTGAAAGCCAACACAAAATTTGGAGAAAATGAAATTTTACCTGTATTCGGCAACTCAGGCCGGATACAAGTACTTTCCTTTGTATCCGGTCTAAAGTGCCGGATACAATGAGTCTTTAGTGTATCCGGCATCATAGGCCGGATACATTAAAGCTCTAGTGTATTCGGCCTGAGATGCCGGATACATTCGTTTTTGCTCAAAATCAGGGTTTTCCAAGAGAAATCACTTTTTACCATCATGTCCCTCATTAAATGAGGGGAAATCTCGGAAACAGCCTTAGGGTTAAGGTTGGGGGATTCTAGACATTAAGTTGTGTCTACCAACAACCCTAGCCTTTGCTTATAAATAGGAGGCTCCCCCTCAAGCAAATGGCCAAGAATTTGGAGATCGAAGAGCTCCGAGTGAAGAAGGGAACCGCTGCCGGATTGCTTCCAGAACCCCAGGTAAGCCTCAACCCTCCTTTATTTTCTGTATTTAATTTCCTCGATCTAGATCTCTTCTTCTACCATTCTGTAGAATAAAGCCTTGTTTGTGTGTGGAAATCCTTCCCCGGCTCAAAGTATCTCGAGACTCCCCCTAGCCGTAAAACGTGGAGGCAGGATCTAGGAGAAACGAGACTGGGGATTGACCCTAGTGCTAGAACCTATGTAGCATAAAGCCTTTTGAATGATTGAAAACCGTTTCATATTCAAAGTACCCTTGATTATCTTGAAGAACCGTGTTTAACGGGGAGAGAGAACAAAGGGAAACGATAATGGAACGGAACCCTAGGTTGTTTTAGAACCTTGTTTTGATGAATATATATGCATGCTATATTGTTGTATTGATATTGTATGGATTTTCACCCTTGCACATACAATGCACTATTTTGGCGGGATAGGCTCATATTTGGGGATTTATTACATTCATTGTGATAAATCTCTAATAAATGGTCTCAATCAATTCTGGAATATCTTTGAATGAGTTTTAAAGGTTTTGTATTCATCTTGCACGAATTGTACATACTTTGCCACATTTTTGTATTGGTTTTACTCGAATTAGGGTTTACTTGACAGCAATTGTACCCTAACTTCGGACACTCATAACTTCATCATCCGGATGAATTTTGGAGTGATTCCAGAACCATGGGAAAGGTGAGGCTGTCTAGTTTATACCTACCAAAAATCATGAATTTCTATCAAGCAGATTTTTGACACCTCTCTGTCGAAGTTGATTGGTCAGTTCAGGATTAAATACAAAACTTGTCACTTCGACAGAGCGTCATGTGTTCGTTTTAAATCCGATTCGAGTGATTTTTGTTTCTGGGAACTTCTTTATGAGTCTATTTTTAAATCCAATTGGTTTCATGTTTTTTTATTTAAATTGTGTCTTGGAGAGCAGATTTACTCAGAACTGCTCAACAGCACTTTTCTGGGTCAATCTGTGATCCTCGGGGCCTGTTCGGGAAATCACCCAAGGCACATCCGAATGAGTTTTTGTATGAGGCTAGTTTCTGTTGAAATATGGCCATACAGACTTCATTGACACCAAATTTCACGGATTTCTATGGAGTGGATGTTTCTAGGTGGTTTTCCAAAGTTGCCTACTTGTTACTTTTGATTTTCTCCGGCAGCAACCCTAAAAGAGCCATAACTCTTGGGATTTCAACCGGAATTAATTGAAATTTTGCATGAGACTATTGTTTACCCTAATCTTTCAAATGGATTTGGTTTAATTTAATTTAAAATTGGATTTGATTAATTTCAAGAGAAATTGCCTTACTTTTTACCAAACTTCCCGGATTTGCCTCAACTTGATTTTGTGCAACTTTTACTTTGATTTCCATCTTTTTGTGATATTGCAGAAGTGATATTAACATAAAAGAAGATTTGGAATTCATTTGGATTTTCATGTGAAGATATCATATATTTGTTCTTTTTCAAGGATTTCATGATTTTTTAGCAAGCTTTCTATTTTCCTTTTAGCATGAATAAACACTTGGCAACCACCTTGTGTGGGTGAATGGGGGTGCCTAACACCTTCCCCCGTTCATAATCTAATCCCCTTACCCATCTCTGGATTTGATTTTCAAGTAGGGTTATTTTTACTCTAGAATTTGCCTTTTAGCACTTTTTACCTCTTTTTGCTTGTTTTTAATTCTCTCTTGGTGTCCATTCACACCCTAAACAAATGGATGGTGGCGACTCCCACTCTTTTACGTCGAGACCCGCGTGTTGACGGAGGGATGATCATCTCCGAGTGATTTTTTCCCATGTCTCACAACTGGCGACTCCGCTGGGGACTTGTGGATTTAAGCCATTTTGTGTATATTCATGCTTTTTACTTACTTTTGAATGCTTGCTATTTTGTTTATTTTACTTGTGTATGTTGTATCTCAAATTTAATTTGTATGATTAGAAAGTTCACATGGATAAAGGCATGGGCATGTTGCTTGATTTTTGCTTAAAGGAAAAACCCATATTGTTATATGACTTTGCTTATTATATGATTAGCCTATGTTGTTTTGGGGTTTCAATGCCATGAGCTAAAAAAAAAAAGTATCTACAATATTTGAAATCTGGATTTTGTGTTTCTCTTGGGTATTCAAGCATGTTTCCCATGAATAAAGCTCTTTTTGTGCTTAATGTTTGTTTTATGCCATGCCTTTGATTTGGGGTATAGGGAGATTTGATTTGAGCATGAAAATCAAGAACATGAAATCTGGAATTTTAGTGCACATTGTGGATTTTTTATGTTCACCAATATACCATGTCAAGTAGTTGCTAAACTTTTAGGCATTAATTTGGGGTATAAGGGATGCACTTTTGAGCATGAGAAATCTGAAAATTTTAGTGCATATTTTTGGGGGTTTTAGAGCATGTTTAAATCCTCAAAACCTTTCTTATACCATGTCAAGTAGTGTTAAAATTTTTAGGCTTCAACTTTGGTAAATGATACACTTTGAGCATAAAAAAGAGCATGAAAATCTGGAATTTTGGGGTAATACTTTTTGGGTTTCAAGCATGCTTCCATGGTTTAATTGTTGTTTGTACAAATAACATGTTTTGTATACCACTTTTAGGCATGTAATTTTTTTGTGCATATTTGGTTACTTTGGTTCTTGCTTGCTTGTATTTAGCTTCATTATTTTGTCATATGTGCCTTGGCTTGAATTTGAATGCATGGCTACGAAAAAAAGTAGCAAGGGGCTGGGACGTTGTGAATGTACCTCAATTTTAAAATTGCACTTGAGCACTTGAAACAATTTGCACAGCCTACCCTTTACCTATTAGGAAGTTGAACCATGAATGTGTGTAGCTTGGCGCACCGAGGTCGTTACTTCGGAAAGCGAAAGTGAAAACATTTACCTTAGAATTTGGGTCAATGATGTGATGACAATGGGATCTGTGATTCGATTCCGGACATCACTAGACTTGAGTTCTAAGTTGCCAATTAAGCCGAAACCCAAAAACCATACGCTTGAAGGTGAAGAAACACGTTTTCAGCTGAAAGCACACAATTGCGTCTGGGGAATTGGGTGTAAATGTGGGAAGGCCGTTTGCATGTTTTATAGGCCAAGGTACAATGTGAATACCATATTGAATGAAGGTAATACAAGGTGGCAAGGTGAAGCCATGTTCTTTTCATAAATTTGGGGATTTTTGCAAGTATGATGTCCAAGCCCAATTTGGGGCAAGTTTTGAAGGTCGAGTTAAGGTGAACATCAAGTGGGAATGAAAAAAACCTAATCAGGTGAAAGAATGAGTCAAAATGGCCATCTCGGCAATAACCGGCAACTCAGGCCGGTTAAGAAGATTTCTGTTCATATCCGGCATGTAATGCCGGATACAAAGGGCTATGCGTGTATCCGGTCATTGTGACTGGATACATTAAGACATATCCTTATCCGGCCATTAATGCCGGATACATGCAGAAATTGAATAAATGGATTTTTTCAATCCAAATTTTCAGAATAAAATGCCTAAACACTGTGTATAATCCTTAGGCACCCCAAAGAAAACATAAAAATGTCAAATATATATATATAATAAAATAAGAAAAAATGTATATTCTTTTAGGATTAAACCTAAGGTTGAAACTCAAAGAACAAGCTAAGGTGTCATATGTTTTGATATCAATTCATTCAAACATGTGTCAATCAAGCTTTAGAACTTGAAAATCTTCCAAAATTCATCAAATTTCAAAAAACGAAAACCTTGGTTGGTTTCCTTTTTACCAATCAAGTCAAAAAAAAAACTGGGACTTCTGGAAGCCCTAGAATATTCCATGAACCCTTGATTGGTCTCCTTTTTACCAATCAAATCAAATCAAAAATTGGGACCTTTGGAAGCCCTAAAATATTCCATCAAAACCCTTGGTTGGTCTCCTTTCTACCAATCAAGTCCAAAAAAGTGGGACCTCTGGAAGCCCTAGAATATTCCATGAACCCTTGATTGGTCTCCTTTTTACCAATCAAATCAAATCAAAAATTGGGACCTTTGGAAGCCCTAAAATATTCCATAAAAACCCTTGGTTGGTCTTCTTTTTACCAATCAAATTAAAAATCTTGGGACCTCTGGAAGCCCTAAAATATTCCATGAACCCTTGGTTGGTCTCCTTTTTACCAATTAAATCAAAAAAAAAATGGGACCCTTGGAAGCCCTAAAATATTCCATCAAAACCCTTGGTTGGTCTCCTTTTTACCAATCAAGTCCAAAAAAAGTGGGACCTTTGGAAGCCCTAAAATATTCCATAAAAACCCATGGTTGGTCTTCTTTTTACCAATCAAATTAAAAATCTTGGGACCTCTGGAAGCCCTAAAATATTCCATGAACCCTTGGTCGGTCTCCTTTTTACCAATCAAGTCAAAAAAAAATGGGACCCTTGGAAGCCCTAAAATATTCCATCAAAACCCTTAGTTGGTCTCCTTTTTATCAATCAAGTCCAAAAAAAGTGGGACCTCTGGAAGCCTTAAAATATTCCATGAACCCTTGGTTGGTCTTCTTTTTACCAATCAAATTAAAAATCTTGGGACCTCTGGAAGCCCTAAAATATTCCATGAAACCCTTGGTTGGTCTCCTTTTTACCAATCAAGTCAAAAAAAAATGGGACCCTTGGAAGCCCTAAAATATTCCATCAAAACACTTGGTTGGTCTCCTTTTTACCAATCAAGTCCAAAAAAAGTGGGACCTCTGGAAGACCTAAAATATTCCATGAACCCTTGGTTGGTCTCCTTTTTACCAATCAAATCAAAAAAATGAGACCCTTGGAAGCCCTAAAATATTCCATCAAAACCCTTGGTTGGTTTCCTTTTTACCAATCAAGTCCAAAAAAAAGTGGGACCTCTGGAAGCCCTATAATATTCCATGAAACCCTTGGTTGGTCTTCTTTTTACCAAACAAGTCAAAAATGGGACCTTTGGAAGCCCTAAAATATTCCATCAAAACCCTTGGTTGGTCTCTTTTTTACCAATCAAGTCAAAAAAATGGGACCCTTGGAAGCCCTAGAATATTCCAACACAAAAACAAAACAACAAAAAAACAAAAAACAAGAAAAAATCTGGATTGGTGTTCACCTAACCTGCTGGTTTACATGTATAAGGGTGTGACTCAAGTTAAATGGAAGCTAACATATTCTGTTAATTTTTCCCCAGGTACATTTACTTGCAACCCAGGTACACTTATTTGCAACTATTGTTCCCGTGACCAGATCCAAAGCCAGAGCAATGAATACTGAAGAGAACCAAGCCCAAGCTACTGTCCCCACTCAAGATTTTGCTCAGCTGCAGGAGCAAGTGGCCGGTCTGGCCAAGATGCTAGGAGACTTACTGGCGGCTCAGGGCCAACAGGCCCAGGCCCAAAATCAAGCCTCTACTTCCCATCAGGCACCACCACCTCAGGCCTACATGCCACCTCCAGCTCAACCCATGCCTGAGCCCATTTCTGAACCAGTCCCTGAACCCATTCTGATCAGGGAAAATACAGTAGAATCAGAGAAAGAGCTGGAAAAGGAAAAGGCTAGAGATGAGATGAAAAAGAAGATGCTGCTCAGGATAGAAAGGATCCAGGCAGAGCTGAAGGAAGTGAAGGGGGGAAGCAGCCATGGAGGCACTACCTTCGAAGACCTGTGCATGTATCCGGACGTATGTCTACCGGCCAAGTTCAGGTGCCCGGACTTCGACAAATTTGATGGCACGGGCTGCCCATTGAGCCATTTGAAACTATACTGCGGGGCCCTATGCCAATTTGGTCGGGATGACGGCATACTGATCCAACTCTTCCAAAGGAGTCTGACCGGGTCAGCTCTTCAGTGGTTCACTACAGTGGACCATGGAAGGATCAGGAGGTGGAAGGACCTAGCCGACGCCTTCTTAGACCAATATAAATTCAACTCTGAGATCGTGCCAGACCGGTACGACATGATGAGAATGAGCAAGGGGAAAGACGAGCCAGTACGGCAATACGCCAAGAGGTGGAGAGAGGCCGCCTCCCAGGTCATGCCACCTATGCAAGAGCCGGAGATGATCTCCACATTTATGGGCACACTGGGGCAGCCCTTCTACAACCATCTACTGGGCCAGATCACCACCAACTTTGCTGCCCTGGTGCAGGTGGCAGACCGGATCGAAGAGGGGGTCAGGTCAGGAAGGCTGATAGACTACTCTACTCTAACTGGGCAGTCTGATTCCTTTGCTTCCATGGCCCAAAAGAAAGGGGCCGGGTTCAAGAAGACTGGGGCCCGAAAAGAAAGAGAAGTGAACCTGGTCCAGGCTCCTCCAGCCAAGAAGCCACTGCATGTCAACATCTCTCCACCCCAACAGGCCCAGCAGGCCTAGCAGTCTTATCAGACCCCGCTAAATGTCAATTTCACCCCCTCCATATCAGCAAACCCAAGGAGGGCCTTTACCAGGGAAGAAAGGGAGGCATGGTTAGCCAATAGAAAGAACCGGGTTTTCACCCCTCTACCCATATCTCTTTCCCAACTGTTGCCAACCCTGCTGAAGGGTGAATACTTGACTCTGAAAGAGCCCAACCTGAATGCCACCAGGGGGAGAGGTTTTGATCCAGCCGTCACCTGTGACTTTCACATGGGTGCACCGGGGCATTCTACAGATGCCTGCTGGGTATTGAAGCATGCGGTCCAGGACTTGTTGGACCAGAAGGCCTTGGTGTTTAACCCTGCTGCACCAGCCTTGTCTGGGAATGATATTGGGTAGAACCCTCTGCCTTACCACAATGGGGCAGGCCCATCCAACTCCATCACTGCCATATCCACCACCAGAAGGGCTTTTGACCCATCACAGCTCATAGCTCCAGTAGGGACCACTGTCCAGGTCCGTTTTTTCCAAGAAGAAGAAGAAGAGGAGGTCAACATGGTCTCCCAAAAAAACAATCCTGCTGCTGAGGACATAAGTTCCTCTTTAAACCGGGTCTCATCTCTTATGGCCCAGATGAATACTGCAAGGCCCCCATTGGTCGTCAATTGCAGTCCACCCATTTATTCCCCATCCAAGCCGTCCAAGGCTCCACTGGTCATCAACCTTGACCCCACCACTACTTCCATCACTTCTTCTGTCCCCACCAAATCCAAACTTCAACCCTTGGTTGTAAATGTGCAACCAGCCCAGACTATCCCTAAACCGGCCAATAAATCCCGGTCCAAACTCCAGCCACTAGTGGTAAACATCCCTAAATTAGCCTACTCTGAGGCCGCTGTACCATGGAATTACAGCGAGGGAACCACGGCTACGGTTCCAAAGGTCAGAAACCAGAACCAGGAGGAGTTGAACCTCATGACGAGGTCAGGGAGATGTGCAGGGGGTGAAGAGAAGGAGAAGGAGACAGAAGCAGAAAAAGAAAAAATAGAAAAAGAAAATGAAAAAAGAAAACAAAAAGGAAAAAAACAAAGTGGGAGAAGACACCCCCCAGGGTGCAGAAAATGAGGCAGCTGACCTCATAAAAATAATAAAAAAGAGTGAATTTAATCTTGTGGATCAGTTGAACAAGGTCCCGGCCCAGATTTCAATACTGGGCCTTCTGCTGAATTCGGAAAAGCATAGGGATGCATTGCTAAAGGTGCTACAGAGTGCACATGTATCCCAGACCATTGATCCAGACCAGCTAGGCAAAATGGTTGGTCAAATCTTGTCACATAATGTGATAAGTTTCTCTGAGGGTGAGATCAGCCCAAGTGGGTGCTATCACGTTGACCCTTTGCACATCACTGTGCTTTGTAAGGGCAACATGGTGGCATGGGTTTTGATTGACAATGGGTCGGCATTAAATGTCTGCCCGTTAATCACTTTTGCCAAGCTGGGTCTGGACAAGTCCAGGATCAAGCAAAATGGGCGGATAGTCAGGGCTTTTGATAGCTCAAAGACCTACTCCCTAGGGGAGATTGAACTGCTCTTGGGGAGGCCGTGGATACATTCGGCTAGGGCAATACCATCCACGCTCCACCAAATGGTGAAATATGTAAAGGGGCAAAGAGTGATAACAGTCATAGCCGAAAACTTGGTGCCGCCCATTGTGTCACCTGATGTACCCTTAATTAATGTAGACTTGATTGTCGACAAGATTGCATTCCACTCATTTCAGTTTGAGGCGGTAAATTTCATACCTGGGGGGTGTGAGAAAAAGAATGAAAAGGAGACTACTGCAGAGAGAATGGTGAAGAAAGTGATGGAAAAATACCACTTTCACCCGGGGAAAGGCCTGGGAATAAGCTTGCAGGGAACGGTGGAGCCAGTCAAGGCCCAGAAATTAATTCCCAAAGCAGGGTTGGGCTTCAAGCCCAGAGGCTAGAGAAGACAGAAATATGAGGAAGGAGAGAGAGGAAGCAGAAGAAATTTCCCTCATTTAAGGGAAAATTTTCCTAAACCCTCCTGCATAATCCAATTGTCTCAGCCCATGGACCAGTCCAAGCCTCCATACCACAACATCAACCCATTCCAGAAACCCTATATTTCGACCCTGCAACCCTATAACCCATATCCAATAATGGAAGCAGCAGATGGGCCTGGGCCACAGCCCGAGCAGCAGGTGGACTTTTCGGAGGATGTTGGGGCCTTCTTCGCCATGACAGAAGGTGAAAAGACTGATGGTGACATGGACCTGCCGTTCATTGACTGGGCCGCAGTGAAGATTCCAGACGAGGTCATTTTTGGACTGAGCCCCCTAGCAGAAAAGGGCAGTACCCACCCGGTGATGATGGCATCGGATTCTGGGCTTGAGGAGCGGGCTTGCACAATTTTCCCCGCTCCCGAAAAACTTTGTTTAAATAATTGGGAGGAAACTCCCCTTACTTTTGAAGCAGCGTTTGTTCGGCAAACTGACGCGGCTTCCAAAAAAAACTCCAATAGTGGATTGCCATTCCCCTGAAAGTTCTAATGGGCCTTCGTCTTCAGGGGGATTATGTCTAGAAGGCCCACAAAAAACCCAAAAAGATTTTTCTATTTTTTCTATGAAATTTAATTTTTTCAAAAAGGTCCAAACCACTTATGAACCGTATAATCAAACCGAATTGGACCAGGTTGAATATGACTTCGACCTTGAGCTCAACTTTGATCTCATGGGGGTCGAAGAAGAAACCGAGGTCGAAGAAGAAGACTTTCCAAAAGAAATAGAATACCAATTGGAACGTCATGAAAAGGGGGTCCAACCTAATATTGAGGAGACCATATCCATAAACCTTTGGACCGAAGATGACCCAAAAATTGTGAAAATCGGGTCATACTTGTTTGATGTGCAGAAAAATGAAATGTCACGGTTTTTGGCGGACTACAAGGACGTGCTTGCTTGGTCATATCGGGACATGCCGGGGTTGGACACAGACATGGTGGTGCATAAGTTGCCGATTTTGCCAGGGGTTAAGCCAATCAAGCAGAAGCTGAGAAGATTGAAACCTGAGTGGACCCTGAAGGTCAAGGACGAAGTGGTCAAACAGTTCCAAGCCGGATTTCTGGCAGTCTCTACGTATCCTGAGTGGCTCGCAAACATAGTGCCGGTACCCAAGAAGGACGGAAAAGTCAGAATGTGCGTGGACTATAGAGACTTGAACAAGGCAAGCCCAAAGGACGATTTTCCGCTCCCACACATCGACATTCTGGTCGATAATACTGCGGTACATAGCCTGTTATCCTTCATGGACGGGTTCTCGGGATATAATCAGATCAAGATGGCTAAGGAAGATCAGGAGAAAACAGCATTTATCACACCTTGTGGCACATTCCACTACACAGTCATGCCATTCGGACTCAAGAATGCCGGGGCAACATATCAGCGGGCCATGACAGCACTGTTCCATGACATGATCCACAAGGAGATGGAGGTCTACGTGGACGATATGATTGCCAAATCATGCAAGGAGGAGGACCACTTGATTAATCTAAAGAAAGTGTTAGATCGGCTCAGGAAGTACAGTCTACGGCTTAACCCGGCTAAGTGCGTCTTTGGGGCTACATCAGGAAAGTTGCTCGGGTTTATAGTGAGCCGAAGAGGAATTGAAATTGACCCGGCTAAAGCCAAGGCCATAATTGAAATGCCAGCACCCAGAACCGAGAAGGAGATCCGTGGTTTTCTCGGAAGAATTCAGTACATAAGCCGGTTCATAGCACAGCTCACTGCTATCTGTGAACCAATTTTCAAGCTTCTTAGGAAAAATAAACCGACGGTCTGGAATGAGGATTGCCAGTAGGCCTTCGACACGATCAAGGAATATCTACTGAACCTGCCTGTGCTAGTGCCACCAACTCCAGGAAGACCACTGATCCTGTACTTGTCAGTGTTGGAAACATCGATGGGATGTGTCTTGGGGCAGCATGATGAGACCGGTAGAAAAGAAAGGGCCATTTACTATCTGAGTAAAAAATTCATGGAATATGAAGCCAAGTACTTACCATTGGAAAAGACCTGTTGTGCTCTAGTGTGGGCAACTCAGAGGCTAAGGCATTACTTCCTTAGTCACTCCACACTATTGATATCCCGGATGGACCCGCTGAAGTATTTATTTGAGAAACCGGCACTGACTGGCAGAACGGCAAAGTGGCAACTACTACTGTCCGAGTTTGACCTCACGTACATCAATCAAAAGGCGATCAAGGGTCAAGCCATAGCTGATCACCTGGCTGCACATCCTTTGCCAGAATATCAACCCTTAAAGACCAACTTTCCAGATGAGGCAATTCTATACACTGAAGAGGAGGAGAGTGAGAGTTCTTGGCAGATGTTCTTTGATGGGGCCGCTAATATGAATGGGAACGGAATAGGGGCAGTCTTGGTTAAACCAGATGGTTCACACATCCCGATTGCGGTAAAGCTGAGATTCCAGTGCACCAATAACATAGCAGAATATAAAGCATGTATAATTGGATTGCAAGCAGCCATGGATCATGGAGTAGAGGAACTTGACGTATATGGGGATTCGAGTCTTATCATCTTCCAAACAACTGGTGAGTGGAAAACCAAGGATCACAAATTGATCCCCTATCACCAGTATTTGGAAGAAATAAGCACAAATTTCACTCGAATTTCCTTCAACTATATGCCAAGGGCCAAAAATCAATTTGCGGATGCTCTAGCAACATTGGCTTCAATGGTCAGCATACCAGAAGGAGTAGACATCAGACCGCTGGAAATTGAGGTTAGAGATGAACCGGCTTACTGTCTCGTTCTAGAGGGAGCACCAGAAGAAGAAGCACCATGGTTTCAAGATATCAAAAATTTCTTGAACAATCGGAGTCTGTCAGAAAATGCCACTGCTACTGAGAAGAGGACAATACAGAGATTGGCTGGTCAATTTCTGCTAAGTGGTGGACATGTGTACAAGAGGTCACATAATGACATTCTGCTAAGATGTGTAGCCAAGGCTGAATCAGAAAGGCTAATCGAGACCGTACATGGAGGAGTTTGTGGGCCCCATATGAGTGGGCAAATGCTGGCAAAGAAGATCCTGAGGCTGGGATATTACTGGACAACCATGGAGCATGATTGCTGTATGCATGTCAGGAGGTGCCATCAATGCCAAATCTATGCAGATAATAAGCATGCAGCCCCTGGTGAGTTGCACAATATGACATCACCGTGGCCCTTCTCTATGTGGGGCATAGATGTTATTGGCATGATCTCCCCTAAGGCATCAAACGGACACAGATTCATTCTGGTGGCGATTGACTACTTCAATAAGTGGGTAGAAGCAGCTTCATATGCGAACATCACAAGCAACCATGTTATTAAATTTTTGAAGCACAACATTATTTGTCGCTATGGACTGCCAAGTGCTATAGTATCAAATAATGCTTCAAATATTAAGAACAAAGACATGAAGAAGATGTGTGAGCAGTTTCAGATCATCCACCACAAGTCAGCTCCATACAAGCCAAAGATGAATGGGGCAGTAGAAGCAGCAAATAAAAATATAAAGAAAATCATTCAGAAGATGGTAGTAAGTTACAAGGATTGGCACGAAATGCTACCGCTTGCTCTACATGCCTACAGAACCTCGATCCGGACTTCAACTGGGGCAACCCCGTACTCCCTAGTCTATGGGATGGAAGCAGTCTTGCCCGTGGAAGTAGAGATCCCATCACTCCGAGTGCTCATGGAAGCCGAACTGGAAGAAGCTGAATGGGTCCAGTCAAGACATGATCAACTTAACCTAATAGAAGAAAAGCGGTTGAAAGCGCTTTGCCATGGATAGTTGTACCAGAAAAGAATGGCTTGGGCTTACAATAAGAAAGTGAGGCCCAGAACTTTCCAAGAAGGAAACTTGGTGCTAAATAAAATCTTACCATTTTTGGAAGATCCTCGTGGTAAGTTCAAGCCCAATTGGGAAGGGCCATATGTCGTTAAGAAAGTCCTATCAGGGGGTGCACTCATATTAGCATAAATGGATGGGTCAGATTTTCCTGAGCCAATTAACTCTGATGCAGTAAAAAGGTATTTTCCTTGAATGAATATTTCTAGGAAATGATCTGAGGCCATTTTTCTTTATTTCCTTCAAAATTCAAATCCCTAGTCTAGCCAAATTGAGCCGGTTCGTTTCTTTGATAAACCCAAACCGGATTTACAGTCAAATTGGGGCAAAATCAATTGGGGCAAAAAGTGAGGAAAGAAAAAGAAAAAGAGAGGAAAAGCAATGGAAATGGCAAATGAAAGCCAAGTGTGAAAAAAATGCAAAGAAGGCAATTTGGGGAAAAATGGGTAAATTCATCATGACTGTAAGTCTGGTTGACCTATTTCCACACTTGAAAATTTTTGAGCCTTTAATACCCTTTCTTTCATAAACTGAGCCTAGCCTTTATTTCGTCCTATTCTTAAGCCCTCGGTGATCTTAGTTTGTTCATTCAAATGTCAGAGTAAGATGGGTGATGACGGAATACAGAAGCCGGCCCTAGTGAAAACCGTAACTGGCGCTAGGGGCAATATTGGCAAAAAGAAAAAAAATGAGAAAATCAAAGGTTGAGTTGATCATGGAGATTTGAGCCTGAAGCAGAGTTGGCATGAGCAGAATGGGGTCAGTTTTGGCATTTGAGGATGACTCTAAAGGTCCTAAGATGGACGGTTCTGATCCCTCAGTATTTTGTGGACTACCCTTTTCATTATTTAACCTGGTTTAATTCCTTTAATTATAGGTAATTAAGTGCATGGACCAAATTTCAAAAAAATAAAAAAATATATAAAAAGGAAAAGCTATACTTTGGCCAGTGATGATAAATCAAATACTTTTCATAAAACCTTTGTTTTTACAAGCATATGAGAATTCTGAGGCCAATAATATAAAAATTTTATTTTGAATTAAATCCTTTGTCTTTCCACTATTGGAGTTTGCTTTTGTACAAAGGTATAAAAAAATGTGGGCAGGAAATAAAGCTAGTCTCTGTCTCCTAGCCGCTCCTCAAGCTCCCGAATCCGAGCTACCTGAGCTGCAATGACTCCTGAAGCCCCCTCTGCAGCGGGATCACTCAGGAAGGCAATGACCTCATCTGAAAGAGCCTGCCTAATCCGCATACTCCTAAGGCTGGCCAAAGTATCCTGGTACTTCTGCCGTATCATACGGACCTCGAAGCGACGGGCCTGCCTCTGCTCCTCTAGCTTCTCCTCCATGGCAGTACGACGGGATACCTGCTCCTCAAGCTGCCTCTCCAGATAAAGGCCCTGTATCCTGAGCTCCTGGGCCTCCCGTACCCATATCTGCTGAAGTCGCCTATGAGAGGCTCTCTCAGACTCTAAAATATCCTCATAGGTGGGAGCTAAGACTGCAGGAGGATCTTCGGGTACTGGTGCCTGACTCTGTATCTGCTCCCTGATCCAGAAAAGATAATCCTTCACATGGGTTTCTGAGAAGACTGGGCCACGTATGAAGCGAACATAGGACCACTCCCTCATCAACCAGGCATTCAGCTTCATGGTATCTGGAGAAAGGGGCCCAAGACGATCCTCATACCCACTTGGGATGATAATCCCCTGGGTCGCTCTGAACTGACGAAGGACCCGCAAAGGAAGATAAAGCACTGCGTGTCTTAGGCCAGCCAGAACCAGAAAGTTGCGGTCTCGGAAGCTAATCACAGTCTCTGCATTGGGTTGATAATTACCAGACCACCTCACCTGGTCATCCTGGAGTGAACCCAAGAAAGTGAACCAGCCCTGTTTACCCCCTAGAATATCGGAACACCCCCGATTGATGATCAAGTAGCCAAAGCTGCAAAGGAAGAGAGATATATCAGCATTGTAAAAGAAAAAAAAGAAAAACAAAACAAAAAAAGCAAAAAGAAAGAAAAAAAGCAAAAAGAAAGCAAAATAGAAAAAAGGGAAAAAAAAAGAGAAAAAGAAGAAAAAAGAAAAGAAAAAAAAAGAGAAGAGAAAAAAAAAAGGAAAAAGAAGAAAAACAAAGGGAAAAAAAGAAGAGCAGAAATGTGCTATAAATTTCACTATTTTCTCACAAAAATCCTATTTTTGTCTTGAAATCCACCTCACAGCCACAAGAGCTCAGTGGAATTTGGGACAACCTTGGGAAATGTGCTGGTCAAAAGGATGATATCCACTCAATTTTAACTTGGTTTGATAAAAAATCAGTTTTCAAGAAACCCTATTTTTGGGCTTAAAAACCACTTCACAGCCACAAGAGCTTAGTGGAATTTAAGAACTCTTGGAGAGATGCCCCCCTTAAAGTTAGGGCTTTTTGGCAAATCTTCACCCAAAAATTGCTTTTTTTACAAAATTGAATTAAATCAAGCTAATCATGCTTAAGAGAGTGCAATTTGGGCTTGTCTAATCTTTATAGCTCACTGCTTCGCAGCTCCCGCAAAGAGGGGCAGTTGTAGACACCCCAAATTTCACAAACAATCATCAAAAATCATCATCTCCTTGAAAGCTAGCACAAAATTTGGAGAAAATGAAATTTTACCTGTATCCGACAACTCAGGCCGGATACAAGTACTTTCCTTTGTATCCGGTCTAAAGTGCCGGATACAAGGAGTCTTTAGTGTATCCGACATCATAGGCCGGATACATTAAAGCTCTAGTGTATCCGGCCTGAGATGCCGGATACATTAGTTTTTGCTCAAAATCAGGGTTTTCCGAGAGAAATCACTTTTTACCATCATGTCCCTCATTAAATGAGGGGAAATCTCGGAAACAGCCTTAGGGTTAAGGTTGGGGGGTTCTAGACATTAAGTTGTGTCTACCAACAACCCTAGCCTTTGCTTATAAATAGGAGGCTCCCCCTCAAGCAAATGGCCAAGAATTTGGAGATCGAAGAGCTCCGAGTGAAGAAGGGAACCGCTGCCGGATTGCTTCCAGAACCCCAGGTAAGCCTCAACCCTCCGTTATTTTCTGTACTTAATTTCCTAGATCTAGATCTCTTCTTCTACCATTCTGTAGAATAAAGCCTTGTTTGTGTGTGGAAATCCTTCCCCGGCTCAAAGTATCTCGAGACTCCCCCTAGCCGTAAAACGTGGAGGCGGGATCTAGGAGAAACGAGACTGGGGATTGACCCTAGTGCTAGAACCTATGTAGCATAAAGCCTTTTGAATGATTGAAAACCGTTTCATATTCAAAGTACCCTTGATTATCTTGAAGAACCGTGTTTAACGGGGAGAGAGAACAAAGGGAAACGATAATGGAACGGAACCCTAGGTTGTTTTAGAACCTTGTTTTGATGAATATATATGCATGCTATATTGTTGTATTGATATTGTATGGATTTTCACCCTTGCACATACAATGCACTATTTTGGCAGGATAGGCTCATATTTGGGGATTTATTACATTCATTGTGATAAATCTCTAATAAATGGTCTCAATCAATTCTAGAATATCTTTGAATGAGTTTTAAAGGTTTTGTGTTCATCTTGCACGAATTGCACATACTTTGCCACATTTTTGTATTGGTTTTACTCGAATTAGGGTTTACTTGACAGCAATTGTACCCTAACTTCGGACACTCATAACTAAATCATCCGGATGAATTTTGGAGTGATTCCAGAACCATGGGAAAGGTGAGGCTTTCTAGTTTATACCTACCAAAAATCATGAATTTCTATCAAGCAGAGTTTTGACACCTCTCTGTCGAAGTTGATTGGTCAGTTCAGGTTTAAATACAGAACTTGTCACTTCGGCAGAGCGCCATGTGTTCGTTTTAAATCTGATTCGAGTGATTTTTGTTTCTGGGAACTTCTTTATGAGTCTATTTTTAAATCCAATTGGTTTCATATTTTTTTGATTTAAATTGTGTCTTGGAGAGCAAATTTACTCAGAACTGCTCAACAGCACTTTTCTGGGTCAATCTGTGATCCTCGGGGCCTGTTCGGGAAATCACCCAAGGCACATCCGAATGAGTTTTTGTATGAGGCTAGTTTCTATTGAAAGATGGCCATACAGACTTCATTGACACCAAATTTCACGGATTTCTATGGAGTGGATTTTTCTAGGTGGTTTTCCAAAGTTGCCTACTTGTTACTTTTGATTTTCTCCGGCAGCAACCCTAAAAGAGCCATAACTCCTGGGATTTCCATCTTTTTGTGATATTCCAGAAGTGATATTAACATAAAATAAGATCTGGAATTCATTTAGATTTTCATGTGAAGATATCATATATTTTGTTCTTTTTCAAGGATTTCATGATTTTTTAGCAAGCTTTCTATTTTCTTTTTAGCATGAATAAACACTTGGCAACCACCTTGTGTGGGTGAATGGGGGTGCCTAACACCTTCCCCCGTTCATAATCTAATCCCCTTACCCATCTCTGGATTTGATTTTCAAGTAGGGTTATTTTTACTCTAGAATTTGCCTTTTAGCACTTTTTACCTCTTTTTGCTTGTTTTTAATTCTCTTTTGGTGTCCATTCACACCCTAAACAAAATGGATGGTGGCGACTCCCAGTCTTTTATGTCGAGCCCCACGTGTTGACGGAGGGATGATCATCTCCGGGTGATTTTTTTCCCATGTCTCACAATAACTTCCTCATCCAGACTCCGATTCCAGCAAATTCAATTGCGTTAGAACCGTGTCGAAATGCTCTTTTCAATGATATAAAGTTTGATGGTCAAATTCACTTGAATCAAAAGGTCAATTTTTGGACCCCCTTAGGGTTTGACTTTTCATTTTTTCTTTATTTTAGGGGTGCAAAAATCAGGTGCTAACACTACCTTTTTCCCATTTTTGCATCCAAACACCCATCTTTCATGGGGTTTCTCATGATATGCCAGACATAATAAACAGATTAGTAACAATATAGTAAACTAAGAAGAATTCATAGTTGCTTAAACAAAGCAATTCTTATATATGTTAAGGAGAAAGTCACTAGAAATGTTACCCAAACACTACCTTCTTGATTTGGTTATGTTGTGGTTCTCCGAGAATTTCGGCAGCGCTTCTGCACCCTCCTTGTTTCTCCGAAATGGAATGGAAAAGGGGTTCCTCCTCTTTTGATTTGAAAGGGATGAAATGGAAAGACTAAACAGCAATTCAGGGGTATTTTGGGTATTTCGAGGTTTAGTATTGAGAGCGACAGAACCTGGGCAGGGGTTGGGCATTAAAATGGCAAAGAAGGAGAGGGGAAGAGGCTTGGGGGACCAGCTTACACAAATGGGGGGGGGGGGGGGGCTGGCCCCCTATTTATGCGCATTTTTTTCGTGCCCGTATTTGAAGTGCGGGCATGCCTTGCCTGTAATTCAAATGCGGGCAAAAAACTCACGTTTTCAAATCTCTCCGAATCGGCCAGCTGTCGCTGTACGGGACGCGTGTCCCGCTTCTAGAAGGCTTGCCCGTATTTGAATTATGGGCATGCCTCGCCAGCACTTCAAATACGGGCGAGCACATTTTTTAAATGCTGGATTTTAAACCACTATTTAATTTGGCTTTAAGTAAAGATTTTATTAGATTTTCTTTGATTATTTTATTATAAAACGAGATTCTTTAAGTAAAATATTATTAAAATATTTAATATATTCAAGAAAACATTTATTTTATTGATTTATTCTGCTTTTTGCTGCCTTTTTGCCACACGGTCATTTTTCTTGAAACTTCAACTGCCCATAATTTCTTCGTTTGGTGTTCGATTTCAACAAACTTAATGTCGTTGGAACCACCTATCCATTGGAATCAATTGGGCAGCTGAATTAGGGTACTTTTTGCTCCCCAAAAGTTTGATCGACTCATAACTTCCTCATCCGGACTCCAATTCCAGCAAACTTAGTTGCTTTAAAACCGTGTCGAAGTGTTCTTATTAATGAGATGAAGTTTGATGGCCAATTTTCCTTAGATAAAAAAGTCAATTTTTGACCCCCTCAAGGTTTGACTTTTGTTTTCTTTCTTTTAGGGGTGCAAAAATCAGGTGTTTGCACCAATGTCAAAATCAGTAGTAAAATCTAGAACCCTCATGTGGGCAAAGGTCACAAACTGCATAAGATTTTGCCATAAATACTTATGACAAGTCTAGTGAATTATACACTAAGACTAATCAGGAAATTTTGTACCTGTGGGCATAAGAATTCACTTCATCTTGTTGTATAATTATTTATCTTATCCCTATTATATTATAATAACAACCACTTTCCTATGGGGTCGAGTGATCACCTTCATAATATAATTAGAATTTGTGATGACACAACTTTATAATTTACTTCATGTGATTCAATATATCCCAATGACATATATTTTTGGAATCACATATTAAAGTAACTTGAGATAATGTGGCTACTCCCATGTCACTTTAATATTAATATACCTTATGAATCATATATTAAAGTAACTCAAGATGCTGTGGCTACTCCTTTATTACCTTAATATAAATATTCTAATTCCTTTTATTGTAAACCATCACTATCAAGCATGTGATTTAAAACAATATACCACAAGATAAAATATAAGCATGTGAAGAAATATGAAAGAAAAATGTGCAAGAGGGGGCAGTGCATGCAACAATACTAGAACAAGGCACTAGCAGGCCATTGCGGTAATCAAGAGGCAAAAAGTGTTGGAAAATGAGAAATAAGGAATGGAGAGGAAACATTACGTCCTTTGAGATACAAAGTTGACGAAGAACTTCAGGCAAGATATTTTCAAGAGAAGGTGCAGGAGTAGACAAATTCTAGTTTCCTTTCAACTTAGGGCATTGATAATTAAGTAGATACTATAAGAATCATAACTTGGCACCATGGGCATTCTTTTTTGACAGTACTAGTGGATGGCATGTGCTTCGCATGTGCTTCAATATAAAACTGAAGAACCAATGTAAAACCCCGAATTTTCCCAAATATTAAAATAAAATAATAATTAATATTCTTGAGGATTATTATGGATGGAAATAATTTATTATTGTAGAGAATATCGTTATTAGTGGAGATCAGGAGTTTGGTGCAGATCCGACCGTCCGATCATGAGATATCGAGGTATGTATTCTGATTGGGCTGTGTGTATAGGAAAGTTTGCATGTGAGCTACATGGGATCGGAGAGTATAAATACCAATTAAATAACCTAAAACATACACGTTTGTATTCTCTTTGTATTCGCTGGTATTCGACAGCCGCAGAAGACTAACGCACGATTGAGGAAGAAGAAGAGAAGAAGAAGAAGAAGGAGGGAGAGAGAATCTACCTTGGGTTTTCATCTTCTGGAGGCTGTCTTGCAACCGTGAATAGTGTGATCACTGCTGGTTTAGAGGAGGAAGAAGAAGAACGCACGAATAGAGGTAGGTGACACTGTTTTACGTTCGTTTAATCTTCAAACCATGTTTTTATGATGTAGATATATGTATGATGCATGATATAATCATTATAAGTATTATGGGATTGCTTAGAATAGGAAAAATCACGTTTTGAAACTGTTTCTGTTCATTTTTGGGAGACCGCCGACCTCGACTGTGCTTGGCGATCCTCGGCGCTAGTTATAATTGTTAGACTGCTGAAGATCGCGAGACGACTTATCGTCAGTGATCGAAATTGCACTACTGCCGACCTTTGACCGCCTAGGCGATCCTGAGCGATCATAGGCGCTCTAGCAAAAAAATGCAATTTTAACAGTTTTTCATCCCCTTTTCTTCTCAAACCCTTTTCCAAATAACCTGAGCGCCCTGTGTATTTATTACTCAATTTACTTAAGTCTTTACATGTAAATAAGGTTTTACCCCCCATTTGGAACCAATAAAAATACTTCCAAGGTCCAATTCCCAACCAATAAAAAGTCAACTTTCCAGTTCATGCCTAAATTTCCAGTTTTCTCGGTTTTGATACCCAAATGAGTGATTCAGAAGCCCATAAAATTCTAGGAGATGTGTTTACCCTTCAATAGACTACAACCAAAATTTGAGCCTGAAAATCCTTGTAGATTTGTCTAGAAAAATTATATACCCAAAAGTCAATGTTTTAACCAGACTTAGAATATTTTTGGGGTCCGAAACTTTTTGTCTTAGAATCAATTGATTTTTGGTATGGTGACCTTATTGGAAATCCTAAGACTATTCCACTCATCCAAAATGTATTTTGAGAATTTTATGACATTCTTAGTCCCAAATCATTATAAAATAAGTTATTTGGATTTCCACCCCTTGTAACACTTCTCTAAGATTATTCTTAAGGTGTCTCTGAAGGCCAATTATACTAAAAAGTTCATATTAGATATTTAACCACCTTGTTCTATGATTTAGTACAATTTGGGGTTTAAAGAGGATCAAATTCACTTGAAATGGTTACAAGGATTCTATATAGGTAATTTCCTTCTCAAAATATAATTGGATTGTGGACTGAATGCCATGATGGCTATAAGAGATTGTACCATCTGCGGATGAGATATGAGACCACCTGCTGGTGAGATGTGTAACTCCTGCGGGAGAGACCTCTTGTGGGGGAGATGTATTCATGATGTGATTGCATCCCACAAGGGAGATGTATATGTGACCACTTGCGGGTGAGATGAGACCTCCTGTTGGGGGAGATGTGATCCTGATTGGATTGCATCCTACAAGGGAGATATGTGACCACCTGCGGGTGAGATGAGACCTCCTGTTGGGGGAGATGTGATCCTGATTGGATTGCATCCTACAGGGGAGATATGTGACCACCTGCGGGTGAGATGAGACCTCCTGTTGGGAAAGATGTGATCCTGATTGGATTGCATCCCACAAGGGAGATATGTGACCACCTGCGGGTGAGATGAGACCTCCTGTTGAGGAAGATGTGATCCTGGTTGGATTGCATCCCACAGGGGAGATATGTGACCTCCTGCAGGAGAGATGTGACCTCTTGTGGGGGAGATGTAATCACGATGTGATTGCATCCCACAAGGGAGATATATGTGATTACCACCTGTGGGTGAGATGTGACCACCTGCGGGTGAAATATGATGACTCCTGCGGGAGAGACCTCATGTAGGGTAGATGTGATTACTACGTGATTGCATCCTACATGAGAGAATGTTGTTATCAGATTGAGATTAACGATTAATTATGAATGACATGATCTACATTTGAATAAGAAGAGTTTGATTGAACAGTTTAACTGTGATTTGATTTGAATGACTCTAAAATAGAATATAAATAAGCCATGAATTAATTATAGAATTATTTTAGGGAAACAATACTGGCAGTGAATTGGAAAATCCTTTAGATGAGATTTATATTACATTGCCTTTCTAATTGAAACGAAGGTTACATAATAAACTCTCTTTATTCTAAACACTGATTAGATGTTGGTTTCATATGGGATTACTCATTCTTATTATCGACCGTGACTACTCGATTATTTTATCATGTATGAATGATTACTTTTATATATAAACTGTTTCTAGCATGCATGTGTTACCTACTGAGATAGTTGTATCTCACCCTACTTCATTATCTTATTTTTCAACTGTTTCACGTGAGAGAGTCCTTGGGGTTGACGCGAGGGGGAGTTGCAGATTACTGAGCTGAGGATATTTATTATTTCGTTTAGATCTTTCTTTTAGAGGTTGATATAGATGTATCTTGATGGATATTTTATGATTTAATTGAATATGAGAGAAAGTGTGCTAGAAAACCCATTTACCAGATTTATGAATTTATATTGATGAGTTAGTTTGATGGTTATAGTTAGCCACGCATATTGATTGAATTTAATGTTTTAATTCTTCGCACTCTGATAATTAATGGAATTAGTTGAATTTAAATGTCTAGTAATTAGTAGCTTTGGGCCCAGTATCACTTCGGATTCGGGTTTAGTGCTTGTTTTGCATAGACCCGGGTTCGGGCGTTACAACCAAGCTACATGATTTCAATAGCCAGACTATTGTCTCAAAGTTCATAAAGGAGATCAACCTTAAAATTTCTGAATGGATTTGCCATGTACCATTAAAAAGGCTTCTAATCTGGTAAACAACTATGGGCATCAATGAGACTATTGTATTCTAACATGCATTATATTGATAATAGAAGGAAAGGATATCACAAACCCAATTCATTTCTTAGATAACTCTAAATCATGATATGATAATAAGTAGCTATTATATGAAAACTTACTCACTATTTAAGCAACTTATTTTAACAATGTTGCTTGCATGTGCAGTCTAATTAGTGAAGTTTTGAATCCTTTAAGGGCACTTATCAAGCTTTAGAAAACTTGAATAGCTTCAGGATATTCATTATATGTTATTATCAGTATTTAGTAAAGCAAAATCACTATACACAAAAGTACTTGTAATTAAAAAGAAAGTATCAAATAATCAAAAGATATTGGAGTATATATATCACAAAAGCAGAAGGGTTATCTTCTTCAAATCAAATGATATTTAAATTTTCAGCGTTAAAGTGTTTCTATATATACTCAAGAATCTTTTCTAAGGTCTAAAAAGGCAATGCCAATATGCCTTTTAGTAGTTCCCTAGCATAACCCTTTTTAGTGCAAATTAATAGATGTCACAATCAATGTTACAGAAGATCTTGTCTCTAGTGGATGAACACTAAGAGCATCCAAGAGAGGAGCTACATAATGCGTAGGATGGACCAACTTATATAAATAAATTCACGGGTCTACTTGCATAAATAAATTTTGTTCCCTCTAAAAATTTTAAATTGCCCATCCACTATCATAGTTTTGACTATTGGTGTATCTAAACTATTTCATACTAATAGTATACTCATCAAATTAATGACAACCTTACATGAGTTAATTTGATGGAATGTTGTCTACTATACGATTTTTTTTTTTTTTTTGGATGAATAATACTAATAGATTCATATATAACTTAAATAAAAGGAAATACCCATGAGAAATGGGTATAGAGGCAAAAGAATCAATCCTTGACACAGGACTGTTTGCCAATACAGTAGCAAAAAGCCAAAAACCAGAGAACCCAAAACCAATCCGCCGAACTCCAACCCCTTTAAATTCCTTCCCTGGCTATCGTAGCCCACTCACTAATTATCTCACCAGCAGATACTCCCTAAAAAAGTCTGTGCAAGGTCAAATATCTACTAACATTAGATACCACATCCTCAATCACCGCTTGAAGGCTTGGCTTGTGATCCTCAAAAATACATCTGTTTCTAGCTTTCCAAATATTCCATCCCACTGCAAAAAAAAAACAGCCCAGTACATTGCTCTGCCTTTCTTCCCTAGAGCTGAAAACCTCCATTGGTAAACTAGTTTATCAATTTTTTTTGGCATCACCCAAGACATTTGTATTAACTTTAAGAAGTGATTCCAAATTTTTGAAGCAAATTTGCAGTGGATAAAGAGATGATCAACACTTTCTTCGTCTTGAAAACACAATACACATACCGATGGAGACCTACACATGTTCTTCCATCTACGCTGTAGCATATCAGAAGTGCTGATTTTGTACAACATTGCTGTCCAAACGAATCCTCTTATTTTTAATTGGGAAGGAGCTTTCCATATGAACTTGTGAGGGAAAGTAGGGGAAGGAGATTGATTCCCAAGAAGCAAGTGTTCAAATAAAGACTTGGAAGAAAACCTACCTGATTTATCAGCCATCCACACATAAGAATCTTCTGTAGGATCCAATATCACATCTTTGAGAAACTCGAACAATAATCCTAACTCTGTCATCTCTGAATTCCTCAAATCCCTTCTGAAAAGTAAATTCCATTGAGTACCAGAATCTGAATATTTCAGAATATCACTCACAAAAGGACTTTCAATAAGCCTGATGGCAAACATTCTAGGAAATTTATCAGCCAGGGGTTGCTCTCCATGCCAAACATCAGCCCAGAAAAGAGCCTTGTCTCTGAGTTCACCTTGATTTTCATCAAAGGTTCCACTTCTCTAATTGCCAATGCTATAGACTTCCAAGGGCAGACAGAAGATCCTCTACATTGAGAACTCATATGCGTAATATTTCTTGATAAACCCCACTTGCTTACCAATACCTTCTGCCATAGAGCTCCTTCTTCCTTTCCCAATCTCCACACCCATTTCCCAAGTAAAGAGGTGTTTTTTTCCCGAATGTTCCCCAAAGCTAGCCCCCCAAGACAACGATGCCAACAAACAACCTCCCAATTCACTAAATGGCATTTCTTTTTTTGACTCCCTTCCCAAAGGAATTCCCCTTGAAGCTTCTCAATAGCTGAGCACACCTTACCAGGAGCTTTAAACAGTGATAAATAGTAGACAAGTAGGCTCATTAGAGAGGACTTGATCAAAGTTATTCGTCCTCCAAAAGATAGATGTTTCTTCTTCCATCCTTCTAATCTTTTGCTAATTTTCTCCACAATTCCATCCCAAAAGCTATTTGCATTTGATCTTTTCCCAAGAGGGAAACCTAAGTACTTTATGGGCCATTCCTTAACCATGCAACCCAAAGTTGATGCAAAATCAGCCACACACCTTTGATTCAAATGGATACCTGCTATGATAGTCTTGTCCATATTAACCCGTAGGCTAGAAATCAACTCAAACGTATTTATGACACTTTGTATCCAAAATACTGTCTTCTTAGACGGTTCTGCAAACAACAGCATGTCATCTGCATATTGAAGGTGGGACACAAGGACTTTGTTCCTGCCCACTTGAAATCCTTGGATCAAACCTTTCTTGCCTGCCCACTCCATCATTCTACTAAATGCATCAGCCACTAAAGTGAACAAAAGGGGGGACAAGGGGTCTCCTTGACATAGTCCTCTAGACGACCCAAAAGATCCTACCACCCCACCATTCAAGATGAAGGAGAACGATATATTGTGTAGACATCCCCTTATCCACCTTCGCCATTTCTCCCCAAAGCCTTTCCATCTCAAGACTTCTTCAAGAAAAGACCATTCAACCCGGTCGTAAGCCTTCTCCCAATCCAGCTTGCACACTAACCCTGCTTTCTTGGATCTCCATCTCTCTTCTATGCATTCACTGGTCACCAAAACATTGTCTAGGATCTATCTTCCTTGGACAAAGGCACTTTGACTATCAAGGATTAAAGGGTTCAGAATTGCTCTCAATCTTGAAGACAATACCTTTGCTAATATTTTGTAGACACTTGTGATAAGACTAATAGGGCGAAAGTCCTTGATCTCTGTAGCACCACTGAATTTCGGTACTAGACATAATAGAGTTGCGTTTGTTATCTTGTTAACTATGCCATGTGAATGAAATTCCTTAAAAAATTGCATCAATTCATTTCTCACCATATCCCAACTATTTTGGAAGAATGCCATCGTGAATCCGTCAGGGCCTGGTGCCTTATCACCTACTATACAATTCTAGCCCAATCATTTCCGTTTCTTCACATTTATTCAATAGTCATAGAAAACAAATTAGAAAATTAGAGAAAAGCTCTAGGTTTGACTACAAAGATTACTTGGTTGCACTTTTTTTTTTCTTTTTTATGCTTTAACTTTGATCAATTAAAGGAAAATTACACTTATAATTATTTTGATCATGATCATTTTAGTTCAAAGATATACTTTGCACACAGTAAATGAAAATCCTAGCTATGCCATTGAATATCTCCTTTCTAGTAGAATCTCATCTACCATCAAGTTGATTAAAAACACTAAGAATACTTTGGATAAAAAGGAAACAAAGCTGACTTTGAATCCCCTCCCTCATAATCTAAGAGAGGAATCATTATTCGTCACATCTCTAAAATGCTCGTCTTGAATTGAATTGAATTGACATCACTAGTGACTCCTTGTAAACACGAATGCATTTTCTCTAGGGCCAGAATCTGTGGTTTAGTGAAATCACCAATTGGGATGGAGTATGGATGTGTGGGGTCCCCTACAAACATGAGCATCCATCTGTGCGTTTCACGCTGTTGCACTAAGTGGCACTAGACAAAATGCTTTCTATAAACACAAAGGGTCTCCTGTCAACGAAAAGATGGGTCGACATTGGTTCATAACGTGGTGTGTGTCTGACATAGCAAGAAACACCCCACCAATTATAATGTAGGAAAATTATGCTAATATTCTCCAATGATTGAACTAATATCCAATAGTTTCCCATGAAGAACATACTAGTATCCTACAATGATTGGACTAATATCCAATAGTATCCCACGAAGAACATACTAGTATCATGTTATGATTGAACTAATGTCCTTGGAATACTTAGCTTGTAGCTCATGATGATAACACCAGTATTCCATAATGATTTAAACGGTATCCTATAAAAAATTTCGATTAATCAAATACATCTACGATTAATATAGACAAAATAGGATGTTGATTAATCAAATACATGTATGATTAATCAAACACATATTAATAATGGTCAAAAAAGTTGATTAATCAAGCAAATAAACGATTAACCGATACTTCATAGGATACTAGCACGTTCTTTATGGGATACTATTGTTATTATCGTTGGATACAGAACAAGGATATCAATCCAATCATTGTAGGACACTAGCATATTCTTCGTAGGGGCATTGGGGGAATAAAACATTAACCTATAGTCTTTTAGGTCTTAGTAGCAATTACTTTGGAAAAATAAGATGTTTTGGAATCATTTAATTTTCCAAGCCTTTTTTTTTTTGGTAAATAAGTTGGAAAATTAACCCCTTTCAATAACTTTCCCTCGTAATATTCAATACATCTTACTTTTCTACGATTAGCTTGGCTCTGGCATGCCCGGCCTGTATCCGGAACTGATCGCCCAGACCCAAATGAGCCATCAATAACCAGACGAATGTCAGAAGCTCCCCACCTTTACTTAGTTGCTGCGCGTGGCCATCCGCTTGGCAGTGAGTGGCTGCATAAGACATCAACTCCAGCCAAACTTCACTCATTACCTTCCATTTCTCCTCTTCCTCGAACTGGTTCAGCTCTTTCGCCAAAATACACGCATCAAACAACACCGATTTGCTCCTATCCCCCTTTACCGCCTCCGGTTTCACTTCCGTGTTCACCGACAGGAGAACCTCACAGGCCCTTATTTGTTCCCATATTGATTCGGATTCGCTCCTACCAAAGAACTTCTTCGCCTCTGCACAGGTGTCTCTGAATCTGATTAATCCAATACCGGCCACTGCCTGCATCATGGTAGGCCGCATTACCATAAGATACAACATATAATTCGACATGAGTTTACAAAAGCGCTTCTGATCAATGGTGGTTTCCTCTTGGATGGTTGGGGGGGTGCCCTCTTGGATGGTGCCGTCCTTGGTGGGATAACAGAGTTCAGTCGCGATGTGCCACAGTAGAAGGCTCTCATCGTATTCAACCTCATCACCCACGCTCCAATCGATCGAGTCATTTACGGTGATGCGTCCCAGAATCCAATCACCCCTACCCGAGCAAATTTTCTTGGCAGTTTTTAAATCCTTCCCGATATCAGCCTTCTTTTTCAGCTTCTCGAAGATGAATTTCTTCAGATCATCAGGCACCGGTACGCGGGACTTGTATCTCATCTCGTCAAAAAAACCTCCCAGGCCGAGAGGTTCTGCTGCTTTGTCCAACAAATGGAACCATTTGGGACTTTCACCCCCACAATAGTTTATCAGATTGAACTGGGAGACTGTGTTCGACCACCTGCCTCCACAAAGACCGGAGAGTTTTGAATGGACAGCGAAAACAATCTCTTTAATCCTCCGACTCTTGAGGAAGACAAGGGTCCAGTCAGAGGTGATAAGCTTGATAAGCGATACAGAATCCAAGACCAGCGCACCTACGAGCAAAGTGTAGGTAATCCTGATGTCCAACTTGGATACTCCTTGTTCCTTCTTCCATGAGCAGGTGAAGAGCACTAATGCTGCAACCAAAAAACAGAAGCAAATAAATCGGATGATGTATCCCAACCGACCGTTTACCACCACGGCATTGGTATAGAGCACGTCATACATAAAGTTCAGCTCGATCTCCAGCACCTTGAAAACATACTCTGCGGGCTTGTGGAGAAAGAAATCCCGGCTCTCGTCGCGTTCGTGGAAGCTGAAGATTAAGTCAACGAGAAGTTGCTTGAAGATTTCGAAGAAGTGATGAGCTTTTTCCACCATTTCAATGGTGTCCTTGAGTGGTTCCTCTGTCACGACTATCGCATCAGCAGAAGATTTGGCTTCTATCTTATCTGGTTCTTTTTCCATATCTATGTGGGTAGGAAGCCCGGCTTCCTTCTTCCACCTGTATTCCTCCATGAGTTTGGCATAGTTGGGCCCCGGATCAGGGTCCTTGAGCATGGAAGCTCTGAACCTATCCAAGCTTGCAAGATACAAAGCGCGCGTTCGCTCCGAATACTTGACAGTTCCAGTGAGGAACATGAGGACTGTAGGAATCCAGAGATCGTTGGGAAGGGACTGTAAGAAAACATACAAGACGGCAATAAGCTGGAAAAGAAACCCAGCAAAGTGCCTAAGCCAGAGCTCATTATCTTCTAGAGCGATAGCAGTTATGGTGTCGGGTCCCCCGAGATGCAACAAAAGGAAGGGAGCCCAAAACGCCAAAAGATCGTCGTTCTCCCCCGAATTGGTGCGGGAGGGACTTGAATCGCCTTGGCTGTTTGATATGAGTCCAACTGCAAATGCCGCAACCCAGTCGGCAAGCAAGTAAGAAAGCCATACAAGCATGCTTATCCGTTTTTGCGCCTTTCGTTTCCTGAAGGATGCGACCAGGACTAAAAAGGATTGTAGTAACAGACTAACCAGAATGAAGATGCGGAGATTCCATGTATTCCAGAGCTTCTTGATATGAGGAGAGATGGGATCCATACCAGTTAATTTCTGCTCTCCAGTCTCCTCCGCAAACGATCATCGATTCAATTTCGGTCTTAGTTAAGATAACGTAGATTGATCTTAAATGGCAACAACCACCATTACTTTTTGCCTTTTTTGTTGGGGAGCATTTCTTCTTACCTCTATCAGTCTCTAACGATACCGATAGACGTCAAGCCCACTAATCGATGTAAAGACCGGTTTGTATAAGCGCCCACACCTGGTGCGCACAGGATCATCTGTGAAGTCTTTTGTGAAGCGCAATCCAACGGACCAAATTAATTTAGTTCAAAACTCTCTCTAATAATGAGGTACCCTCGACTTATATTAGGGTACATTAACCTTATAAGGGGGTAACTTAGGCTAATTTTGGTAACTACATATGGCGTACCATGAGGGTACCTTAGACTTATATGAGAGTACCTTAGATTTATATGAGGGCACAGTGAGCTTACAATGGGGTACCTTAAACTTATTTAGAAGTTACCTACCACGATTTAGGGAGGTAGCTTCAGGTTATAGTGGAGTATCTGAGGTACCCCATATTTGACAGAAGTATTCCATTGTTAGGTTGAAAGTACCTCCATGAAAATGATCGGGTACCCCCATGTTTGTTTGAGGTACCACAGTATTTGACAGAGGTAACTTATTTTTTGCCTGATGTACCCCCATATTTGATAGCCTTGATTTAATTTGATCCAACGTTTAGATTGTTAGATTGCGCTTCACAGAAGATCCTCTACTTCACAGAGGATCCTCTACTTCATAGAGGATCCGCCTCACAGAGGATCATTTTCCCACATGGTGGGAGTGCCACCGACTCTTAGCACAAGCAAGGGTTTCAAGATAGAGAATTGAGCTGAGTGCTGTATTTTACGAAATAATTCTGTTTCAGTGTTAACCGAGCAGGATGGCCTGATGGTCGGCGTAGAGATGTGTTTCCCTGAGGTCTCACGTGCACAATTGCTTTGGGCTACGTCAATAAGGTTTAAACGAGTCAAATACGTACCCTGAGTTCCCAAAGAAAACAAAAAATTCTTTATGATTAACCATTAGTAAAACCATTTTTTAAATAATTGAGATCGTCATTTTAACGTTTTTTTTAAAATACCCTTAAAAGATTGGGAAATTTTGTTTTTAGTGATGCTTATTAAAAATAATTCAGATTCAGTCATCCAATTCTTCATATTACTTGTTCTCAATTATTTAAACAAAATATCACTAATTATCAATTATGAAGAATTGGATGGAATTATTTTAAAAAGCACCCTAAAAGATTTATAAACCTCTTTAAATACTTGCTAACACATTGCGATTAGGAAGGACTGACAAAGGTATAAGAGGAAGGGATTGAATCATCTACAGTTGGAGTTGTAAAATAATCCAACCGTAGTCAATTCCATGTAGCCACCTAGGCTACATGGCATATATGTTTTTAATATTATTTCTTATATTTTACACATAAAAATGCATATATTATTAATGTATATATTCTACTTATGAAAAGCATTTTTTTTTTTTCATTTTATACACCAATCGGGGCAGACCTACCCCACCTGTTACCAACTCGATAGGGGTGGGGTAAGATATAGTATTTGCTAAACTCATATAAGGGCGGTTCGGGTTCAGAAAACCCATCCCAAACCAGCCCTGTTGATGTACTTACGAGAAAGGGTGGTTGTTTTTCTTTTTCTTTCTTTAAATCCAACATTTCATTTTTTTAAATCCAACATTGATTTCATAACTGTTCTGATTTGATTTGACTGAAAAGGCAACTGGCGTCCCTAATGCTTTATGTTTAGGGACCGAACCAGGGGATGAAATCTTCTCCTATGTTTTAGTGAATATAGTCTCTTGAATGACCAATCTTTCTAGGATGAAATCATCTGCGACAGACCCTACAATATTCGTGGGATGCTGCACTTAACATCTCACAACTGCTACACATTTTATATTTTTCAAAGTGAAATGTCACTTGAAATGACATTTCATACTTAAGAATGTAAGAAAACAGCAGCCATAGGATTTTGTACATGGCAGCATCCTACAGTTGGCGTAGGGTCTGCTGTAGGGATTCTAGTCTCTCTCTCCCTCCCTTCTCCCCTCCGTCATTGATACATAGTTAGTGTGAATTTCCGCGAGATTTGGGAGAAGTGCAGAGAGAGACGGAGACTAAGGATGGAACAAGGCAAAAGATATGGTTGAGAAAGCTCAAGGAATATACATGCCCATCAATAATCTCGTGTCGGTGAAGCTAAGATATGGGTTACTTTTACTTTCCTTCCTATGAAGTAGATTCCCCGCTAGAAATAATGCAATCCCCTCTTTTGTCAATTCACGTGATTTAGAGAAAACGATGATTAATGTTGTTCCTAGTTTTCTTCCTTTAAAGTAGATTCCTCGACAGACTTCACGTGGTTGGAATTTGGAAACGCATAGCCAGCTTCGTTTAAAAGATAAAATGATTTAACAGAACTTTAGCAAAATGGGAAAGCGGAAGGAAATTAATATAAAGTTCCTTTTTCCACCAAAAAAGAAAAGATAAAATGTTTGGTTGGCTTTAACAAATACTAGGGGGTTGCACGCGCTACGCGCGTAAAAAACATGGGCCCACTTTGATAAACAGCCAAGCCAAGGTAGTTACAATAGTGGAGGATTGTTTTGTTTGGGGAGGGTATTACTTGAAAAAAGAAAAGGGGGCCAGAATCTAGAGGGAATATTCCCCCCTCTTCTCTTTATATATAGTATAGATAAGATGTGAGCAATATGCTGAACAGGTTTTTTCTGCTACAGTCTTCGTCTATCATACAAAAATAGAGTCTTCTTCCCATAAGACGCTTGTGGTTATTTTTAACAATTTTTCTTGTCTAAATTAATATATCTTCAAGCTTCCATCATATATACGGATCGCAATGGGAGGTGTTAAACGCCTGCACCGCCATGCAACTAATTGGTATGGCTAAAATCGGGTTAGGGACAGATTCGGGTTTAGCATAACTTGCCCCATTCCCTACCGAAACCCAAACTTCATATATTAAAATATCATTTTTATATGTTTTAAATATTATTTTCATTATAAAAACATTTTTTTTTTTTGCATTTTATACTCCAAGCGAGTCAACCCTGACCCGCCCCTTACTAACCCGATAGAGATGAGTTAAGGTTTGGTATTAACTAAACTCATATATATATTTATACAGGAGTAGGATTGGTTTCATTGAAAGCCACCCCAAACTCGACCTATTGCCATCTCTAATTGATATACATAAGTGTGTGGTGTTCCCTAGTTAATTAAATAACTTAATTTTTGTTAGATAGAGGTGTAAGCACCTAGTTTTTGCACCCTTTAAAAATTGCCAGAGAACCCTGAAAGAATTGGCTGGAACCCTTGAACCAAAAACTGGTATTTTTCTAGAGGCTGTGTTGGCCTGTGCTTCTCACATCATTTTATAAAATATTTTGGCACAATTTCAACACCATTGACTATGCGTGAATTGGAGTTCAGATGAGAGATTTATTGTCAAAACAGTTCGAATGGGCAAATTTGTAAATAATTGCAGAAATTGCACCAAGTTACAAATTGCGGGTTGAATAATTGCCACGTTGCAAAATCAAGTCATAATTCACCAAAGAGAAAAAAAAATAGTTAAATAAAATAGATAAGACAAAATGGTAAGAAAGAAAGAAAAAAACCTTAAAATATATAAATAAATAAATTCAAAATAAAAAAAGAATAAGAAAAGGAAAGGATCAAATAAAATAAAATAAAAGATAGAAGAAAAAAAATGAAATGAAAAAAAAACAAAAAAAAAAAGCTTAGGGAAAAGAAGAGAGATCCCTCTGTTGCTCTTTTCAAAAGAAAGGGAAGAAAAAGTGTCCTCCCCCGTGAGGTCTCAAGCGTGACCTCATGCGGGTCTCTCTGGTAATTTTGGTAAGAGGGAAAGGGCCACGGTCCCCTCCCCCCGTCCCATGATTCCCATGGGACCGACAAAAAGAGAGGGAGGGGACGAGAAAATGGAGGAGAGGGGTCTGCTCAGGGAGAGAGAGAGAGAGAGGGAAGAAGAGGGGTTCTGCGCAGGCTGGGAGAGAAGAAGGAAAGGAGAAGAGAGAAGGGAGAGAAGAAAAGAGAGAGGGCGCAGGCAAGAGAGAAAAGAGGGCGAAAAAGGGAGGGCTGCGCAGGAGGAGGAGAAGAGGCGTGAGAAAGAGGAAAGCAGAGAGGAGAGAAAAGGAGTGGCCGTGCTAGAGAAGGTGGAGAAGGTGGAGAAGGAGAGAGACGTGAGAGAAGAAGGGAAGAAAAAAAAATGGGAGAGGAGAGGGCGAGAGATAAATGGAAGAGGTAAGGGCCTGCGAAAAAAGCTGGTCTACGCTAGAGAAGCTGAGTGTTTCGAAACTTGATTTCTTCTTCTTCTTTGTGAGTAAATTTTTTTCCTTAAAACCTCATCTTCCTCCACCTCATTGGAGTACGGCGAATTGCTTTCGGAAGAGAAATGAGCTCTCAAGAGAGAACTCGCTGTAAGCATCGAAGGAGCTCCAAAACCACACCGAAGTAGCATCTTCAGGTTTGTTGATTTTTCGTTCATTTAAATGCCTTGAAAATTCGAGTTATTTGTTTTTGTATTGCCTAAATATTTGATGACATTTTGGTTGTGGATTTTTTTATGTGGATTTGAGAAATAAATATTGGTCTTTTTCCCATGAAGAATGAACATTTCTGTTCAGCATGTGACAATTCGTTTTTGGCCCAAATGAGGGCTTTTCACCCAATCAAAAATTGCTTTTCGTTTTGAGTAATTGAGCACACACCAGCACGCATCCATATGTCTATGTTCCTTGCCAAGCATGATCCCATGTGCACAAGCACACACTCGTTAGCATGCTCGTCTACACACTCATGCACACAAAGAGCAGTGCATCATTGTCTATATCATGCCTTATCCTCTCCCTTATAGCGTGTGTGGTGTGGCTGTGCCTGATGGCAGGCTTATCGAGCCTAAGTCACCTTTTTCTCAGGAGAGGATGATTACGCCATAAAGCCATGTCTGGGAAACTCGGTTCCCAAGCAGGTGGAAGCTTAATTTTTTTTTTTTTTTTTTTTTGGATCTAAAGGTGGAAGTTTAATCCTCTCGCATTCCTCAAACCAAATCCTTCAATTGCATTAAAAGTGGTTACAATCACCATTTAAGGGGACATTAGCACGGCCCACTTCAGCCAAGCCATTTTTTTTACAGACTTAGACTCCAGCTTGGGCTTTACATGAACTGGTGGGCCTTTCAATGGAGCCCACCCAAATTGACTCACTTTACTTGGATTAAACATGAGTAAAAAGAGTAGAATCGGGCCAGACCCATGAGGCCCAAATCTGGCCCGAAAAGAGATATGATGGATTAGGGTTAAAGTGAGCAGATTCACTCGGTAAGTCTAGACTGAGTGACCAAGCAAACCTGTCTTAGGACAGGATAAAGCATGGTGTCTACGACTTCTAGTTCTCAACCGGATTTCTGACCCGATTCTTTGATTGCAGACTTAGCCAAATTAAGCCAGGTGTTTATCTCCATTCTTTCAGGTGGTGGCAACTCTATACACCGACATTCGCATGTTGCGACCCTTTCATGTGCGCCCCACGAGCGCGCAATAGGGATGGCAACAAAGCCGGTTGGAAGCTGGGTTTTGGCAAACCCTAACCTATACCCTAACCTATTCCCATAAGGATTTAGCCTTGCTCCCACCCCTATCAAGTTACTAATGAGATTGCTTGTGGTAGACCCGAGTATACTAGTAAAAATATAAATGATTTTAAATGGAATATGCAAATTAATAATATATTTATTTATGAAATATGTATTTTATATATGATATATATGGAAAACAATATTTTAATAAGTGTTGAGCTAAATCCAACATATCAAACCCTAACCATTAGGCGCCAGCCGGATTAGCCATTTAACCCGCACAATTGTCATTCCTAGCCATTTAGGCGCCAGCCGGATTAGCCATTTAATAAGTGTGACTTCTATTATTTTTCTTGATTTAGAGAATTTGTTGATTCTTCATCTTGCTTTTCTTGACCAACTTATCTGTGTTTTCTCGGTTGTGCAGAAAATGCCGGTCCATAGGAATCCAGAAGCAGCCCTGCCGATTTTGCTGGGTTGGCTGAGCGAGGCCGAGAGAAGTATTGCCAACAGTAACAGTGAGAACTCGTCACGGATAAAGGAGTTGTTCAAGTCTGTAGAGGATGGGCTTGAATTTATGAAACCTATCTTGCCCAGTCTCCAGGGGTGGGAAGAGAGTATGATCATGGAATTCAGAGAATTGGTACGAGAAATCCGAGATGGTGTCTACAAGAATGGCGATTCAAGTGAGGAAATGCGAAACAGGCCTTCCATATCGGAATCCAATCTTCGCAGCATTGAAGAAAAAATTAGAACCATAAACGATCAACTGTCCATCATTGATTCGAAAACCAAAGCACTGCTCCGTCGGAAAACTGACAAGCAGCCGGCAGGTCCAGCACCCAAGGATGAAGCGAAAAAGGCAGCATCAAAACATTGGCAGGAGCTTCGCATGGAAGAGTATATTCTTGCAAGCTCTACCATCTCTAGTCTTACTTTGAGTTACGAAGCCCTCGAAGAGCGCTTGAAGCCCTGCTTGCGCTGCTTCTCCATCTTCACCGACAACACGGTTATAAAGAAGAGACCTTTAATCTACTGGTGGATCGGAGAAGGCTTTGTAACCGCCAAAGATCATACAGCAGACGACGAAGGAGAACACGTCTTCCAGGAGCTGATGAAAAAGGGCATGATCAAGCCCCACAATGAAAAAATGAGCCCCGCTGTTAGCAGCTGTACATTGCATCCCTGGATCCGTCGCATGTTGATCTCAGCTGCCAAAGAGGCTGAGTTCTTTGACTTCGATATGACGAAGGCAACACCTCCGACTAGTTTTAGGTCATCTCGCCGTGCATGCTTGGTATCCGAGGACCACAAAGGAGGATCTTCCGTGCGAAAAGAAGTAGAAAAAGAAATCCCAAATCCTGAAGAGTTGCAAACACTGTTCAATGTTAACGAGCAGTACCTTAAATTTGATCGTCATTGGCTGTCAAAGGCGACAAATATGATCGTTCTTCACTTGGGAAGATGGCACGATTTGGCTAAACATCATATCGAGGTAGCGGATGACGAATTCATGAAGGGTTTGGAGACTCAGAAAAACCTCAAGTACCTTAGCCTTCGAGGGATTTCTAGAATCATGGAATTACCAGACTCCATTGGGAAACTAGAGAACCTTGCAATCTTGGACCTTCGAGCATGCCACAATCTGTGTCGATTGCCTACTTGTATCGGCTCACTGAAGAAACTGACACACTTGGATGTATCCGAGTGTTACTTGCTGGAAAGCATGCCCAAGGAGCTCGAAAAGCTCTCTGGACTCCAGGTGCTCAAGGGTTTTGTGGTGCATAGCAGTTCAGGAAAAGATAGTTGTGACCTCCGCAAGCTTGCAGAATGGCCAAATCTGAAAAAACTGAGTATATATATGGGGAGCGCGGTAGAAAACCAAGAAGACGAGCTCAGTAATTTGTCCGACTTCAAAGCACTTCGGATCCTAACAATATCTTGGGGAGGACGATCTATCGAATTCAAGAGGGCAATCCGACAGCTTAGTAAGAAGGAATCCATGACTAAGAAGTCTTCCCCATCGATTCCTCCCAGCCTCCAAAAGCTGGACCTTCGATGCTTCCCTCGTACCGTGGCACCAGATTGGTTGGGAGCTAGTAAATTGTTGAATCTGAAGAAGCTGTACATCAGGGGAGGGAAACTGCGTAGCTTGTACGTCCCGGAGGATCAAGGGGCCCGGAACGTCGTTACAACTCTACGTTTGAAGCACCTAAAAGACATGCAAATCCAATTGAAGGATGTGGAGTCAGCTTTTCCGAATCTGACTTACTTTGAGAAGGTTAAATGTGAAGGTTTTCGCTGCGACGATTGTGCAGAAATGAGAGATGACGGAGTATGGAGAAAAGAAGGTGCCGGTGCCAGATGGACCAATGTGAAAGGTTTCTATGCGGCAGATTCATCGAGCACGGCCAACCTTTCATCCATCATCGATCGGCGATCCGATTCCCTGGTGAACTTCTCCAGGATCTATGGGTTGGATGACCAAGTGAAGGACTTGGAAACACTGCTCCTTCAAGATGGAGGTTCTGATAAGATGATGACAATCGGGATCGTCGGAATGGGCGGTGCAGGCAAAACCACGCTTGCTCAACTGGTTTTTAACAGCCCAAACGTGCAAAGCGTGTACTTTCCAAGGATATGGATATGTTTGTCCAGGACATATAACGAGAAACCGGATGCAATAAGGTCGACGCTGGTGGAGTATATGATGGAGCAGCTGGGTGAAGACGAAGACACTTTATCTTTCTTAATTGATGGTAATGGTAGTTGTGGCCTCGACCTGCTCTTACTTGGCCTTCGTCAACGGCTTCAAGGCAAGCGGTATCTAATTGTACTAGACGACGTCTGGGGCGTAAGCGATTGGTACGAGGGCTTGACTGTTCCCGAATTGGATGAGCATGCGCAGCACACAGAGAGTGGTCATCGCCTCACGTACGGACTGCCAAAGAGCCATGGCGGTGGAATCATCGTCACAAGTAGGCTGGAAGAGGTGGCAAAAAGAATGGTCGGAGAGACTAACTTGTACCGCTTGCAGCCTTTGGAAGATACAGATATCTGGTCCATCTTCATACAGACAACCCAGAATCAAGGAACGGAATTTGATAGTTCGGATTTAACGAGATTGAAGAATGAAATTGTTGAGAACTGTGGAGGGCTCCCATCAGTTGCTCAGGCACTTGGGAAGATAATTGCTAATAATTCTCGAAAGGGGTGATTTTCATGATAAGTGAAAATCAGAGATTCAGAGCAAGCGAGATAATCAGAGATTCTCAGCTACAGAAAGTAAAGCAGCTGATTAAATTGTCCAAACAAGACAGTTGGGCTCAGTCTAATAAAAAATAAGATTTCGGTGTTTTTTTTTTTTTTTTTTTTTTTTTGTTGTATGAGGTTTGCTTTGTCGCTCCTCCAAATCTATTCAATTCATTTGTATTAGCCGAAATTCGTAAAATAGAAAACTTGAACACCAGGCTCCACTAAATCTTTTTTGCAATTTTGTTTTCACAATCCCATAAATTAATGCCACTTAGAAAACTTTCTTCCATAGTGGCATACCCGTAGCGTGAATTTGTCGCACCAATATCTATGATTCGCGATTACGTTATTAGAGTGCTATTATGTTATATAGCAAGCAAATAAAATGTTCTAAGGGAAAATGAGACACCATAATATTTGACTGACAAGTTCCCTACCATCCATGTCCAATAATCATCACTTGCGCGAGATCTATCCGATCTATCCTATTCCTATATGTAATAGAGTGTTTCACTGTCTTTTATATTTCTTATGGACATTTTTGTCCCCACCATTTATGTGTATTCCCAAATCAGTTCATAAATAATAATTGTAACCTCAACCCTAATTTAGAAACTGCAGCAATTTATAATATTAGAGTGCAAGAAACTGCTACAAGAAAGCATAGAAATCAATTTATAATATTAGAGTTCAAATCTGTTGATCTTGAGCTTCCTCAACTAGCTAATGATGTGGTGAGCAAAGATGGCGGATTGTCCATTAGATGGTTTCTCAACCGTCCAAGATAAGTGCCTGGATTCCACTAGGCTCTTCTTCAAAGGAAATATGTGGTGCTTGGGTAAAGATGTGAAAAGAGCACAAAACAAGATTGATTTTGTGACAATGTTCAGAATACAAAGTAGTTTTCCTTTGACACCTCAAACAACAATACAAGGTAAAAGGGAATTAAAAAAAGAAAAAAAGGAAATAAATTTCCCATTCCTGAATTCAAATTGCCTTTTGCTTTAATTTTGAACCAGTCGGTGTATGTACAGGGCATACACCGACTGGTTCAACAATGGATATTAGTCTTTAAAAAATTCTAAAGGGCATACACTGGAAAGAGAATCTCAAGCCAGAATCTCCTATCTTCCCTTTAGAAGCATAGATGTTGGGGGCTAAATTTCTGCCAATCTTTCAAAGGAGTAAAGGAAAAGAGGATAATTATCAGTAAGGTTATAGGTGTTCTTAATTGGATTAATTTTACAAGTGACCTATTACATTGATAGAGGTAGAGAACAGAATGTATATCTCCCGAAAACAAATTATTAATCTTTTGAACACAAAAATAATGTGAAAATGATATTGAAATTGAACTTTCCAAATACCCAAGGATGAAAATTATAAAAGAGCCAAAAAGAAAAAAAACCTGGAAGGACAATAAACAAGCCACCCATAAAACATAGAACATTTTTACGTGTATGGTGGAAGGTCATAAGAATCTATAAAAGAATGGAAAAAATATAGAGGAAAAGAAATCGTTATACCATCAACTTTTTCTTAAAGAAGTTCCGCTGAGAGCATAAGGAACTTGGAGACGCCAACTCGTGAACTTTGGTTTACTTCTATTGCTGAACTTTGTTGGCTGTTTTCCTACTGCTAACAAGCACAAACGGGAAATTAAACTTAAAGGAGCAAGAGGTTGCTGATGAGGAAAGGAGTACACAGTTGATAATTATACTCATCGAAGATGCCAATCAGTCATATACCAAAAACATATGGGATGTGAACAATCTTAGGCCAATCATGGGCTATGTCCCTCTTGCATCAGCTTTGTAATTGTAAGCATCTGAAAAGATATAGCTTTCTCAACTTTGAGAGGCATTGCATCAGTTGTGGCACAGATTCTACAACTGGGCATACCTTACTGGCAGATGGAAGTAAAATTTCTCAGCCACTCTAGTAAAAAATATGTACTTGTTAACATATACAAAAAAGCTAGAATTTCCTTGAAAATACTGAAGAATGAAGATGCCCTTATTTTATTCTCCGAGAGATCACACAACCTTGTCTTTACAAGTGATCAATCAAGTAATGTTCAACCCAACCTAGTCAATATTAGTCAGTATAAACTAGCAGAATGGTTCTGTCTTCTAGGATTTTGTTAAGAGGAAAGGAAAAACCTAATTTTATGATTTATGGAAAGAAGCCGCAGTAAGACAGCTGTTGAAAAAATCGTGCAATGTGAATAGTAAAGAACAGAGAAGAAGAAGAAGAAGAACACGCAAAATTTAAGTGGTTCAGCAATGTGCCTACGTCCACTGTGTAGGGCAAAATTCCCACTAAGAAAAATTCTATTAGGGTAACATCAATGTATATATACTAACCCTAAACACGGTAATTTTTTAAATCCCAAAAATACCTTGTACCCTGGGACCCAGTATATGAACCACTGTTTCCAACAATAGCTCTTAAGAAAAATGCTAATGTTTTCCTATGATTAGTGACATTAATAATTTCAAGTTGCAGAAATTTGAGATAGGGACTTACCAGGTGACACCTCACCAAAAATTACAGCCCCCTTTCTAACTTCTGGAAGCAAGTTCTAAATCTTCAGTTTCCCCCATTCACCAACTCTCTCTGATTTTCCTAACAGTTTGCATGAATCAAAATCAAATCAAACTATGGCCTGAAACTTTGGAGGCCTTGTTTTCATCCAACAATCTCCTCACTTTCTCAGCGTCCCTAAACCTTCCAACAGCACAGAAGATGTTGGACAATAGCACATAATCACCACCATACCCTTTCTCACCCATCTCCAATATTTTTCTCATTACTCTCTCACCCATTTCTGCATTCCCATGGAAGCTACAAGCACCTAAAATGGTCCTCCAAATAACCACATTAACTGTCTCTATGGGCATCTCCAGCACCAGCTTCTCTGCCTCCTCTAACCTCCCAGCCCTTCCCAACATGTCTATTAAGCACCCATAATGCTTGATATCTGGCAGAATTTTATACCTGTTAACCATATTAGAGAAAAAACCAAGCCCCTCCTCGACCAGTCCTCCATGGCTGCAAGAATTTAAAACACTCAGAAATGTCACTCTATTCGGGCTCACACAACATGTCTTCTCCATGTTCTCAAACTGTTCCACTGCTTCTTTTGCCATCCCATGCATCGCAAAACCAGAGATTATTGATGTCCATGACACCAAGTTCCTCCTTCCAGCTGAAATCTCCTCAAACACTCTAAAAGCACTCTCTATACACCCACACTTCGCATATGCATCTATAAAAGAATTTGTAACTCGGATGTCAAATGCATTGAACCCATTTTTCTCCCCATAGGAGTGAATTGACTGGCAAATTTTAAGAGCTCTGATGTTCCAAATTGCCGGAAGGATGGCTAGAATTGTAATTTCATTTGGTTTTACACCTTCTTCTCTCATCATTTGACAAAACAAAACAAGAGCTTCCACAGTCCGATTTGTTCGACTATAGCCATCAATCATACCAGTCCATGAGATAACTGTCCTATTCGGCATCTCATCAAAGAGCATTCGTGCAAGATGGAGCTCACCCTGTTTAGTTAGACCGGTGATCATAACATTCCAAGTGACTGAGTTTCTCTCAGGCATTTCATCGAACATTCTTTTAGCTTGGCCTAAGCACCCGCAAACGGCATACATATTTATCAAAGCTGTTTGCACATAGACATGAAATTCTAATCCCACCTTGATAATAAACGCATGAATTTGATTTCCTTTGATGGATTGGAGCAAATTAGCACAAGCCTTGAGTAGAAAAGAGCAAGTAAAGCTATCCACCCTGGGATAAGTCGGAGAAGAAGAAGAAATCTCTTGCATTTGTTTGTAGAGTTTCAAAGCTTCTTCAGGGAAAATACCATGCGAATACGCTCTAATCAAACCGTTCCACAGTAGCATTCCTTCGTGGCTCTCGGCGGGGTACTGGTACAACCATCCAGTTGTGATCCACTGGGCATGGATTTGAGTTGATGGGCGCCTTGTTGGGTGTTTAAGTAATTGAGAGAGTAAAAGTTCTGGATCTGATGGTGGCTTTAACTGCAGAAAACGAGTCTGTGTCGATTGCCCAGAAGCTTGGAGGAAGAGGAGCTTTCGAGGAATGAGAGATGATAACGTTGCAGTGCAATGAATGAAATGGAAGGCAAGAGGAGCTCTCCACCATGAGAGCGTCATATAAATATTTCAGTTAGACCTTGGACTTGCAGTTCGTAACTTAAAGGTAGAAGTGGAGCTGGAGAAAAGAATTTCTGGGTATGACTTGGAATCCCTTTCTCAAACACTGGCATGCTGAGAAAAGTAGAAAAGATGAGACATCCCATAGTGGAAGTTTTCGGAATTCCGGTTTTTAATATGGCGGAAGCTCATATGTTCATATCATACCATGGATTCTCGCACCATCTGGCATTCGTTCTCAATGAATTCCAGTTGTTGAAGATCTGATTTGATAGATTGACGTTTGGTTAAGAGATACTGTTGCTATAGGACAAGGACTTTAAAACGAGAACGAGAAAAATCCTATTCCTCGATAACAACTTCTACTTCAGACCCAAGAACAACTCAGACCTGCACTTAGTCTATACATAAAAAATCCATAATCAGTATATGTGCACGGCCCAGGATCTTCTGTGAGTGCCTTCAGTGAATCAGGAAGGTACCCCGATTTATGGGGTACCCCATTGTTAATGTGAAGAAGGAAGGTACCCTGAGGGTACCTCAAGCAAACAATGTTACCTCAGGCAAACAATGGGGTATCCCATTGTTTATGTGAAGCAGGAAGGTACCCGTACCCCATTATTTGCTTGAGGTACCCTCATTGTTTATGTGAAGCAGGAAGGTACCCCGTACTCCATTATTTGCTTGAGGTACCCTCATTGTTCATCCTATTATTTGCCTGAGATACCCTCATAAACCGAGGTTACCTTCCTGCTTCACATAAACAATGTGGTACCCCATTGTTTGCCTAAGGTATCCCATTGTTTGCTTGAGGTACCCTCAAGGTACCTTCCTGCTTCACATTAACAATGGGGTACCCCATTGTTTGCTTGGGGTACCCCCATAAATCGGGGGTACCTTTCTGCTTCACAAAGGATCCTCTGTGAAGCGCTTCATAGAGGATCATGAGCATACATGCACGGACTTATTACACTTCCCTTCTCAACTCAAAGAAACAATTTCACTTATTACACTTACCTCCTCAACTCTTTTTTTTTCGTTTGGTAATGAAAACTCAGAAACTTATATTACGAAATAGTAGTAATAGTGTTGTAGAAATAAGTCCAGAAAAAGGAATTTGACAATTGTGTGCACGTTGTGAAATGTAACGCGAGGGCGTACGCAATGCGATGCGAGGGAAAGGGGATTTAGGAGTCGTCATTGCCTGATGGGGTACAGGCAGACACCTGGGTGCCCTAAGGATATCTATTTTGGTCTGTGGTTTGAGATTCTCGCTAAGGTCTCGATTACGGTCTGGGGAAGTCCGTAGACACCCCATTCCGCCCCATCGGTAAACGAGTCCCATGTGTTTCCCTGATTCGAGTCAATCTTGGTTCAACTCCTTATGTCCTAAATCAGCATGCTCACTTATTAAGTCTGAATGGGACCTTCAAAGGTGTGGGTCCCTTTTATTTTAGTTGATTTTATGTTTCTTTGTCCAAGTGACGTTGGTTTGATATGGGCCCCATTGGAAGGCCCATTGGATACCAAATAGGGCTCAGGTCAAGCCCAATTCCCTCTTGGGGTTACGTTGCATAACCCCGTTTATTGGATTTGGTTATTTGTTTTGGAGGTTGATTAATTACACAAAATTGGTGGGTTTACTGGGCCTAACCGCAGAACAGGTGCGGCTTGGCCCAAACCGCACATACTGTGCGGTCAGAGCCAAACCGCTCTGTGTATGCGGTTTTGGCACAAAAAGCCTAAAAGACAATTTTTCATGGGGTTTTGGGTTCCTGGGTCTCTTGTGATGTTTTAGCAACTGTGTGGGCCCACAGTGATTCAGTGGAGGGGGAAGATCCCTCACTTGGTCTCTTTTGGAATTCTTCAACAAAGAAAAAAAAATGGGGTGGGGTGGGGGACGGAAGCATGGGGTTGCCTCTTCCATTTCTTTTCAACAACTCCGGCAGCGGCCTAGGGGCCTTGGCACCCCTATCTTGGACATTCCACTTCACCAATCAATAGACAATTAAAGCCCAACAGCAAAGCACATTATACTATACATGTTGAACACCAAACAATGCATGCGGCCGGCACTTAGGACAGCAGCCACTAAAGAGAATTCGAACCCAATTTAGTCATGCTAATGGGGGTGGGAAGTACTTAGGGATTGTGGGAGAAGGGTTACTTTCATGCCTAGTACTCTATGGGCTGGATTTAGGGTGTTGGGGGTGCATGAGCACACTAGGACAATAGCTGTTGAGGGAGGATTTAGACATGCTAAAAGATGCGAAGTAGTAAGACAGGAGAGGACATCTGCTGCTGTCCCCAGCAGCAGCTCCTACAAATCAAACAACAGGGGATTATGGGGTGAAGGAAGCATACTTATCAACCACAAAACAGCAAGTGATGTCAAGGGGCTGGGTGATCATGGCCATGGGGATTTACAAATGCATTCAATGGGTTTGAAGGCTAAGCATTCTAGGTGGGTTTCATCATAAAAAACCTCTTGCTGCAAGTGTTGGGAACAGCAGCCCCCAGAGGAAGTATAACATGCTAATGGGGATCATGGGGGACATGGTGGCATTCATGCATGGCATTTGGGGTGGGGCTGCACTAGAGGTGCAGGTGTGGGTGAGCCTGTTGCAATAGCAGCTATTGCCAGGGGATTGGAGGCATTCTAACAAGTGGTAAAGGGGTTGGGGGGAGCATACAACCAAAGGAAGGAATGGGAGGTCGGCTGTTGTCATACAGGGAGATAATGGGTTAAACCAAAAAGTGCAAGTGAGGATGTGAACATGCCAAAAACAGCAGCTTCCCAGGGGTTTTAGGCATGCTAAAATCAGCAAGTATAAAAGGGAAGAGGACATGCCAATGCACGAAATCGGTAGTATTTAAGTTGGTAAAACAGCATACTTAAAGACCCTTTAAATCAACTAAAAAGTCCTCTCTTCCTCCCTTTAATCTACTGGTGGCTTACCTTTCTTTCCTTAGAGGGATGACAACCCATAGAAAACATAAAGAGGTAATGAAAATGGGAAGAAAACTTACATATCATGCACAAACAGAACATCACAGTATACATAAGAATTTACATGCTCCAAATGGAACAATACCCACATATGTTAATTAAAATCATACAAGAATGCTCACCTTGGGCTTACAAGATTGTTTTGGGGTGTGTAGATACTTCCTTAAGGCAAAATAGCAACTGAATACACCTCTCCAAGCTCCAACAGCAAGTTCTTCCTTCACTTGCTTGAGTGAGAGTGAGGGGGAAGAGAGAAAAAGGGCTTGAAAGGCCTTAAGGTGGAGTGGGGAGGGTATGGGAGCCAAGAGAGGTAGAAGAGAGGGGATTCGGAGGTTCAGTGAGCAAGGGAGAAGGACAAGGAGAAGGAATAGTGGAAAACCAACATCCTCTGTCCTATGTTCGGATTTTGCTTTTATAGAACACTGGGACAAAACCGCATACTCAGTGCGGTTTTGCCGAAAATGAACAATAACCACACATACTATGCGGTTTGGTCAAAACCGAAGGGTATGTGCGGTTTTGGCCCTGTCTTTTCAGCATTTAATAGGATGACAAATTGGTCATGGTGCGGTTGCTTTTCGCGCACCGCTTGCGCTGATTGGCTCACACAAACGGTGGCCGAAAAAATCGACCGTACTTCATATGCGGTCACGTATCTTAATTAGTTTAATTAAGATATTTTAACTTTGACTGATTTGCCCCTGAGACTGTTTTGCTCATATCTTCTTCATCCGGGCTCCGATTCCTACAAACTTAATTGAGTTGGAACCGTGTCGGGATACTCTACCCATTGGGATAGGGTATAGCAATCAATTTGGGCTGAGAGAGAAAGTCTTCTTTTGCTCTTAAGGGCTTAGACCTGTCTTTTAGGGTTTTGCTTTCTGGCTTTTTAGAGGAGTGCAAAAATGATGTGCTTACAACAATCTGGAAAATCTGGAAAAACAAAATAAAATTCAGAAAATAAATCAACTTATCTCTTGAAAGAAGAATTAGACCAAGGCGTACTAGGCACTGTCCTTGAAACCAATCTGCCACCTATTGGATGATCTTCGCAATGCTCTGGGTTGTAAATAGCATTTGGCATCCAGGATTCAATGGTCTTCAACCCCGAATAGTTAGCACCGACTATTGGACCAAAGGCAAACCCAATTGAGTGTCACTCACTAAGGATGAATTGAACTAGCAATTGAAAAACTCAAAGGAATGAAATCTCTTGTATTTGCAGAAGCAATAACTCAGAAAATCTCAGATTTTTGTTCTCTCTGAAGTCCATAACTACAACTCTATATATATAGAGTTGTCCATACCTCTTCAAGGTGCTAAATCACTTTGAATAGGTGTGAATCACACCTATTAGTTTAAAATTTTGACTGTTATGGAGTGTTAACTAACTCCAAACAACCAATTTTAAAGTTTAAAACTCAATTTAAAAGTTTAAAATTCAAATACAAACAAGTTGGGAGGAGTTGGTTAACCGCCACTCAAACGGTGGTAAACCGCCTGTTGGATTTTGAGATAAATCTGAATTTTCAGATTCACTTATTATTTCCAACAATCCCCCACATGAATCAAAAATTCTGATTTTTGAAAACAGAGTAGAGTGAGTGACTAAATGATTAATGTGCAATGGGCAACGAAGCTTTGTAGGCTTGATTCATGCTTAGGACTTGTAGCATGAGTATATAGAGAGATGATGCTATAAATAGCTTGAATCCTATCTCTTATGATGTATACCTACCACAACTACAATCCACACATTGACCAACCTCTCTTGTGGTTCTAGCGGGTTGGCACGTTACGGCCCTGCGCCCCTGAAAGTCATGAGTGCTCTAGTGAACCAACCCAAGTTCTCAACAGAAGCGGCCCCACTTCTACACTCATTAGGTGAGTTACATCAAGTGTGTAATCTCAATTAAACACACCACCTTTTCATATGAGGATATGCTATCATTAAGAGCATAATGCTCAACCTACCTTGAGATTTGCACTGTAACATCCTAAGGAGGGACTAACTGCAATAATCAATTTAATAACATAGTACTAACGAACTTCCAAATGACTTGTTCTTCCTATTGAACCTACTTCCTGGGATCTCCATTCACATAGGTTGGGTTGCCATCACTGGTTGTTTCTTTTATGGGTTTCAGTCCCATCCACCTCGATGTTGCTTGGATTACACCTCTCGTAAGAGGCTTGGTTAAAGGATCTGCATAGTTATTTTCTGATTTCGCAAAGTCTAGTGAAATCACTCCTTGCTCTATGGCTTGTCTTATAGCATTGTGTCCTAGACGTATATGTCTACTATTCCCATTATATGTTTTACTATTTGCCCTTGCTATAGCAGCTTGGCAACCACAATGTATATGGACCGCCGGTGTGGGCTTAGCCATATAGGTATATCTGCTAGTAGATTTCTTAGCCATTTGGCTTCTCTACTAGCCAACTCCAATGCTATAAACTCTGATTCCATAGTGGACTTGGCACTACATGTTTGTTTGGATGATTTCCAAGAAATTGCTCCACCTCCTATAGTGAAGACATAGCCACTAGTAGAATTTACATCCTCACTATCCGTTATCCAATTTGCATCACAAAAGCCTTCCAAAACTGGTGGATAACCAGTATAGGTTAATGTATACTCACCTGTACCTTTTAAGTACCTCATTAGCCTTTTAATGGCTTCCCAATGCTCTTGGCTTGGGCAGTGAGTATATCTACTCAATCTATTTACTGCATATGCAATATCTAGTCTAGTACAGTTCATTAAATACATGAGACTGCCTATGATCATTGCGTACTCCACTTGGCTAATGGCATCCCCTCTATTTTTCTTAAGATGCACATTAGAATCATATGGTGTGCTTACTGATTTACTATTATTAAATCCAAATTTTAATAATAGTTTATCTACATAATGAGATTGAGATAAACTAATTTCATCTCCATTTCTACTAATTTTAATTCCTAAAATTACATCTACAACACCTAAATCCTTCATTTCAAATTTAGATGCAAGAAATGACTTAGTTGTCTTAACTATATCTAAGTATGTCCCGATTATTAACATGTCATCTACATATAGACATATTAATACACCTTTACCATTATTAAACTTACTATAAATACACCTATCTAAATCATTTATTTGATAGCCATTTGACACTAAAATACTATCAAATTTTTCATGCCACTGTTTAGGTGCTTGTTTCAAACCATATAATGATTTGACTAACCTACATACCTTCTTTCCATTTCCTTTAGATACTATACCCTCTGGTTGGTCCTTGTATATTTCTTCTTCTAAGTCTCCATGTAAAAATGTTGTTTTTACATCCATTTGATGTATCACTAATTTATAGATTGAAGCTAGTGCAAGTAGGATCCTAATGGATGTTATTCTAGCCACAGATAAGTATGTGTCAAAATAATCATACCCTTCCCTTTGTCTAAATCCTTTGGCTACTAATCTAGCCTTAAATTTATCTATACTACCATCTGCTTTTAATTTCTTAACAAATATCCACTTACACCCTATAGGTTTAGATCCAGATGGTAAGTCTACTAATTCCCAAGTATGGTTAGCCATGATAGAGTCAATCTCACTATTGTTTGCCTCTTTCCAAAAACTTGCATCTGGAGACATCATAGCCTCTATGTATGCCCTAGGGTCATTATCTACTAAATAAGTATAAAAGTCATCTCCAAATGTCTTCTCTATTCTAGGTCTTTTACTTCTCCTAGGTTCTATCCCTTCTACATTCTCTGGTTTTGTATTTTCTATGGCTTCTCCACCACTAGTGGAAGCCTCATGGTCATGTCTCATTTCCTTTTTCAAAGGAAAAATATGTTCTACAAAATCTACATCACTAGACTCTATAATTGTATTAGAATTATAGATGAAATTAGCTATAAGGATGGCTTCACCCCACAAATTAGTGGGTGCACCAAAACTTAATAGGAGTGCATTCATCATTTCTTTCAAGGATCTGTTTTTCCTTTCTGCAACTCCATTAGATTCTGGAGAATAGGGTGCAGTTATCTCATGGATAATTCCATGAATCTCACAATATTCTCCAAAAGGATTGGAGTCATATTCACCACCCCTATTAGTTCTCAATCTCTTAATCTTTCGATTAAGTTGATTTTCCACTTCTGTTTTGTACTTTATAAAAGCACTTTCTGCTTCATCCTTACCTCTCAACAAGTATAATTTAGTATATCTAGAAAAATCATCTATAAAGGTCACATAATACGTTAGTCCTCCCCTTGTCATAGTGGTTTTGAGATCACCTAAATCACTATGGATTAACTCTAATAAACCAGTCACTCTTTGGACTGATTTATGTCGCTTATGTGTAAACTTTGCTTCAACGCAAGTTTCACACTTGCCCACTTGATTTATATGTGATACAGATTTAATCAAACCAATATGATGCATTCTTTTAACATAAGCATAATTAGAATGTCCTAATCTAGCATGCCATAAATTTAAAGAATTAGACACATCAACACAATGTAAATTAGAACTTTTATTCACTTCAGAAACATTGAGAACAAAGAGACCATTAAAACAGTACCCTTTGCCCAAAAACATCCCATTCCTAGTCAATATGACCTTATCTGCCCCAAACATAAGTTTAATTCCCACTTTATTAAGTAGAGAACCAGAAATTAAATTCCTCCTTACATTAGGAACATGTAGTACATCCTTTAAAGCCAAAATCTTCCCTGAAGTAAGCTTGATCTAGACTTCTCCTCTTCCAAACACTGGTGAAGTGTGGGAATCTGCCAAGAAGACTTGCTCTCCTTGTTCAACTTTGTGGTAAGTTGAGAACAAGTCTCTATTACCACAAATGTGCTTTGTAGGACCTGTGTCCAGCACCCAATCTTGTGGATTGCCAACCAAATTAACTTCAGTAACAACAGCAGCCACAACTTCAGATTCAGTCTCTACCAAGCTTCATTTGGTCTTCTCTCATGAGGTTTATTCTTTGACTTTCAATGCCTACACTCAAAGGCCTGATGACCAGGTTTGCCACAAATGTAGCAATCTCCTTTCTTCTTCTGTTTTTTGGTATGTTCTTGGAAGGAGCCTTGTGCCTCTTTTGAGAACTTCCTCTTCTTAGACTTCTTTGAGCCATCTTGAATCAGATTTGCTTTCAGCCACTCTTTATATGATACTTTCTCCTTCTTTTGAGTATTCTTTTCGATTCGGATGTGAACAACCAAATCCTCAAGAGATAACTCCTTTCTTGCTTAAGAGAGTTTTTATACACTTTCCAAGACTCAGGTAAGTTCTCAATGAGAGCACCTGCTTGGAAAGCCTCTGGAAGTATCATATTTTCAATATATAATGCATGCACTATCTTTTGAAACTCATGTATCTGATTTGTGATGGGCATCAAGTCTATCATCTTAAAATCCAGAAATTTGGCTATTGCAAACTTCTTGATTCCAACATCCTCACTCACATATTTCTTGTGAGGTGCTTCCCATATTGCTTTTGAAAATGTATACAAACAGTAGATATCAAATAGTTCATTTGCCATGGAATTCATAAGATGATGTCTACATAATTTCTTTGCCTTGACCCAATTTTTGTACTCTTCGGTTTCGGGTTCTGTTTGTTCTGCCATGGCGGTGGTCAAAACAAAAGCAATCTCTAAGGTTTCAAATAGAAACATAATTTTCTGCTTCCATCTCTTGTAATTGGGTCCAGTAAGAGGTTCGATCTTCGTGAGATCCACATGTGTTGTAGGCACATGTGGTGTGGTTGAAGTTGGTGGTGGTATGGTAGGTAGTGAAGTAATCTGTTTTTGAGTACTATCAGATTCAATAGCCATTTTTCAGATTGTCAAGGAAGGATTGGTTTCAAGTTTGTTGTAGAAATAAGTCCAGAAAAGGGAATTTGACAATCTGGAAAATCTGGAAAAACAAAATAAAATTTAGAAAATAAATCAACTTATCTCTTGAAAGAAGAATTAGACCAAGGCGTACTAGGCACTGTCCTTGAAACCAATCTGCCACCTATTGGATGATCTTCGCAATGCTCTGGGTTGTAAATAGCAGTTGGCATCCAAGATTCAATGGTCTTCAACCCCCAGTAGTCACTACAAGAAATGTGGGCATTAGTGACATTTATTTGGTGATGTTTAAGATAAAACGTCACTAAAGTTAACTTTTATGATGTTTACAATGAAACGTCACTAATATCACCTTTTTAATGACGCCTAAATGGAAAATGTCACAATAATATTAAATTATGGTGACATTTATTGCAAAATATCACAAATATTAAATTATGGTGACGTTTGCTATAAATCGTCACAATAATATTAAAAATTATGATGATGTTTGCTAAAAAACGTCACAAATATAAAATTATAGTGATACCCAGTGCAAAACATCACAATAATATCATAAATTATAGTGATGTTTACTGCAAAATGTCACAATATTAACCTATGGTGACATTCACTACAAAATGTCACAATATTGTTTAAACGTATGGTGATATTTGCTACAAAACGTCATAAATAATAAATTATAGTGATATTCAGTACAAAACGTCACAATAATATTGAGAATTGTCGTGACGTTTGGTACCAAACGTCACAAATATTAAATTATAGTGATATTCGTTACAAAATGTCGCAATATTGTTTAAACTTATGGTGATATTTGTTAGAAAACGTCACAAATAAAAAATTATAGTGATGCTCGGTCCAAAACGTCACAATAATATTGAGAATTGTTGTGATATAAAATTGGCATTCTGGTCAAGTGAGGTGATGTGATGTGATATGGAAGCATGTTATAATAGTGGCTTGATATATTTGTACTTTTGTACTTTTGTAGACTAGGAGCAAAATGAATACAAACTGTGGGAGCCATTTGAAGATGAGTCATACTTGTGGAAGTAGAAGCTATGCTCGTGTAACGGAGATTGAGGTAAATTCGAAATTTTTCTTAGGTGCTTCAATGTATTTTCTTTCATTTTTTAAAACCCATAAATATGCACTAATTATTTGTAATTTAACTTGTAAACAGAAAAAAAAAAAAAAAAAACGGGGTGTTGACGATACTGGCTGCATTGACCTCTTCTACATCACTCACAAGAAAAAGGATGGCACTCCCATTGACAAGGCATCAACATCTATTATGGTACTTTTTGTAAACATTTGTAATTTTTAATATATTTAGTATGTATATATATGTTTTATTCTAATTAATTTTAATTTGTATTTTTAGGAACAAATAACAAAGCGTTTAGAAGAATTAGAAGAGAATTCAGAAGATATTACGGCTCAAGATAGCGTTTATGCTGAAGTGTTCCCTCCTAAGAGGCAGGGTCGTATTCGTGGTGTAGGAATGGGCCCTACACCATCTTCATTTATAAAATCAAGTTCTAGCAAAAGTAACCCTGTTGATGATGTGAAAATAGCAAGTTTAGAAGAGGCTCTTCAAGAACAAAAGACTATTAACGAAAATCTTGGTAAAGAGCATTCTAATCTTGCTAAAGAGCATTGTGATCTTCAACGTGACTTCTCTTCCCTTGAGAGTATTGTGAGAAGTTTGGCTTCATCAAGCAACTTGACTGGAGTTTAGGTAATAGTAAAATATCATTCTTTATATTTAAAATTTTCTTTCATCCTTGAAAATTCTTCATTGATAACTAAAGTTTGTTTTTTTCTTCATTCTGTACAGGGTATAAACTACTTTGATCCACGTGAAGACCATTTTATTTTTTTATTTGTGCATATTTTTCTTTCAATGTTTCTTTGGTTGAACTTCAAATGTATTTAATTGATTCAAACAAAAAAATATATGACTTCTTATTTGGTAGTGGAAGCTGTCATTTTATGTGAAGGGTATGGATTGATGTGAATAAATTTAATGAGTTCAATTTCGAATGTAAGTATATTGAATTATGAACTATAGGACAGGGTGGTCCATGTACGAATTATGAACTATAGGACAAGGTGGTCTATGCAGGGAAAATTTTTTAAATTTTATTCATTAAATATTAAAAAAATTTTAGTGGCATTTCTAAAGCATCGCTAAAAACAAAAACAAAAAATCATTAAAATATAAAATTAATGACGCTTTATTATAAATGTCATCTATAAATGAATTTAGTTACATTTTGTAAACATCACTAAATTTTCAAACAAATATCACAAATAACAAATATAATTAATGGCATTTTACATAAACATCACTAGAGAAACTTTTGTGGCATCTTACAAACATCACTATAAAGAATTTAAATATCATTTTTAATAAATCAGTGATGCTTAGAAACATCACTGAATACCAAAACAAATGTCACTAATGAATATTTTAGTGGCTATTCATAAACATCACGAAAGAAAATTTAGTGGCATGTTACAAATGTCACTATCGAGAATTTAAATATCATTTTTACTAAATCTGTGATACTTAGAAACATCACTAAATACCAAAACAAATGTCACTAATAAATATTTTAGTGGCAGTTTATAAGCGTCACGAAAGAGCATTTAGTGGCATGATGCAAACATCACTATAGATAATTTAAGTATCATTTCTAATAAATTCGTGATGCTTAAAACTATCACTAAATACCCAAATAAATATCACCAATAATTTATATAATTAATGTCATTTTATATAAGCGTCACTATAACAATCCGTGACGGCCTTGTCATTGACGTTTGATACAAACGTCACTAAACTTTTGGTGACGTTTATTTATGCATTAGTGACGTTTGACAAACGTCGCTAAAAGGTACATTTCTTGTAGTGTTAGCGCCGACTATTGGACCAAAGGCAAACCCAATTGAGTGTCACTCGCTAAGGATGAATTGAACTAGCAATTGAAAAACTCAAAGGAATGAAATCTCTTGTATTTGCAGAAGCAATAACTCAGAAAATCTCAGATTTTTGTTCTCTTTGAAACCCAGAACTACAACTCTATATATAGAGTTGTTCATACCTCTTCAATGTGCTAAATCACTTTGAATAGGTGTGAATCACACCTATTAGTTTAAAATTTTGACTGTTATGGAGTTTTAACTAACTCCAAACAACCAATTTTAAAGTTTAAAACTCAATTTAAAAGTTTAAAATTCAAATACAAACAAGTTGGGAGGAGTTGGTTAACTGCCACTCAAATGGTGGTAAACCACCTGTTGGATCTTGAGATAAATCTGAATTTTCAGATTCACTTATTATTTCCAACAAACTGTTCTTACATGAGAACCCCCATTATAATCATCACTAAGGGGCTTTGCCAAAAAACTTGGTGATTTTCCAATCCATACATATGAGTAGTGATCCAGTGCAAAGTTTGCGAGTGAGTCCACTACATTGTTTGCTTCTCTAAAGATGTGGCAAATGGTAAAAAAACCCAAACTGGTTGCTCAGGTTTTTTGCCTCCTCTAAAACAGATGCTATTCTCCACAGGTACTCTAGCACCCTATCCTTCATGAATCCAACAATTGCTGTAGAGTCTAACTCCATTTCTACCCTTTCCAGTCCCAATGCTTTAGCCATTTTGATTCCTTCTAGCAGTCCAAATGCTTCTGCTATTAGGGCTGTTGTGCTGCCCAACAAGATGCCAAAGCTGCTTTAAATTCCCCATCATTTCCTCTGCATATGACCCCACAAGATGTGTGCGCATGTCGATCCATGGATCACATGGGATGCGAAGGAAGAGGGGGTTTAGGAGTTGCCACTGCCTAATGGGGTGCAGGCAGACACCTGGATGCCTAAATGATGTCTATTAGGTGGTCTGCGCATTTGAGATTCTGGAAAAGGGATCGATTATGGTTCGGGGAAGTCCATAGACACCCCGACCCACCCCGTCAAAAGACAGGTCCCATAGGTTATCCTGATTATCTTTTAAGTGAGTCAAATCATTTATCTCACCCATCTTAAGCAAGCATGGACATTCACTTTGGTCTTTGGTGGGGACCACATGTGTGGTGTAGGTCCCATTTATTTGCTTTTGATTTTATCTTCTTTAATTTAAATGACCTGGGTCTAAATGGTGGGCCCATTTGGAAGGCCCACGGAATGCCAAGTTGGGCTTAAAGTAAGCCCAAAGTCCCAATTTGGGTTACACTAGATAACCCTCTTTTGGATTTAGTTTATTTTATTAGGGTATATTTTAAGAATGCAAAACAATTAAATTGATTGGTTTAAGCTTTTAATTGGGGGTCCATTGGGCTTGGAAGAGGCCCATGGAAGGCCCAAGTTTCTTGGATCTACCTTCGGGATGGATCTAGGTTGAGCAAGGCGGGTGTGGCCCCGTTGGAAGACCCACATGGAGACCCTATTGAGTCCTGGGTGGACCCAAATCCCAAGAGAAGGTCTCTGACTAATCAGAGACCATGTTGGATTAAAGGTAGTTGAATTAGATTAGACTGATATTTATTAAACTCAAAAATCAAAACCTGGAGCCTTCTGTGGCTGCCCGTATACTAAGTGCGGATTGGCCTTGTCCATATGACATATACGGAGATGGCCAATCTGCCTTGTGCATATAGGCAGGACCCGAGAAACCCAAAAAACTAATTTTTTGGGGGGAGCAGGGGCCCCTTGATCCTTTGTGGGTCTGGTGCAAGGTGGGGGTCATTCAACCAACCCACAGAGGCTTCCAAATTGATTCTTAAGCACCATTTAACCTATTTCCTAAGTGATTAACCAAATGATGTGGGGAGAAGGGCTTGGGGCACCTTCTCCCTCTTCTGAGATAGGGACTCAGGTGCTTGAAATGGAGGGAAAATCCTCCACTTCTGGTTCAGCAGCAACTCAACCACCTCCAGGAAGAGGGGTTGAAATTAGAACTATAAATCTAGCCCGGACCGCCCAACCCAACTCGAATAAGAGCCCAAAGTGAGCATTGAGTTTGGGTTTGGGTATGGGTTGGGTTTCATCTTTAGCCCGAGGTTGAGTTTGGGTTGGGCTTGGGTTAAAGCTATACAACCCGAAAAGCCCGAAGTTAATATTGACTTTATGTACACGCTTTCATATAAATATAGTAAACACCTGATTTTTGCACCCCTAAAAGCAGAAAATGAAAATTCAAACCCTGAGGGGGTAAAAATTTGACTTTTTCATCCAAGTAAAATTTACCATCAAACTTCATCTCATTGAAAAGAGCACTTCGACACGATTCTAACGCAACTGAGTTTGCTTGAATTAGAGTCCAGATGAGAAAGTTATGAATCGGTCAAACTTTTGAAAATAGCAAAAAGTTGACTTTTTGCTCGACCCCAATTCAACTGCCTAAATTGATTCCAATAGATATCTGGTTCCGAGCTGATTCCAACGACACTAATTTTGCTCAAAGCGGACACCAGATGAAAAAGTTATTGGCAGTTGAAGTTTCAAGAAAACTGCCCGTGTGGCGAAAACAGCAACAAAAAACAGAATAAATCAATAAAATAATCTTTTTAATAAAATATCTTAATATTTTAATAATATTTTTAATTAATAAAAATCTCGATTTTTATAATATAATAATCAGAAAATCGAATAAAATCTTTAATTTTAACTAAAATAAATAAAGGGTTGAAATCTGTGCATATTAAAAACGTGCACGACCGCATTTACTATGTGGTCAAGGGAATCTCCGTACGGGACACACGTCCCATATGGAGGGACAGCTGGCGATTCGCACGCAATTTGTGCACTAGGGCAGCGTGACCGCATAGTAAGTGCAGTCACGAAAATTTGGCTATAAATAGGGGACCAGCACCCCCCCCCCCCCAATTTCGGTAAGCTGGCCCGCTAAGCCTCTCCCCCTCTCCTTCTTTGTTATTTTCACGTCCAACCCCTACCCAAGTTCTGTCGCTTTCAATACCAAACCTTGAAATACCCAAAATACCCTTGGATTGCACCATTTCTCTTCACACTTCATCCCTTTCAACCCAGAAGTGAAGAAACCCTTTTTTCCATCCCATTTGGAACTTAACGGAGGTGCAGAAGCGCTGCCAAAATTCTCGGAGAATCACGACATCACCAGATTGAGGAAATAATAGTGTGGTAATACTTCTAACAACTTCTTTTTCAATATATATGTGAATTTTCTTATTTGAACAACTTTGAATTCTTCTCATTTATTGTTACTAACATGTTTGTTTCATTTTTGTTGGAGTCCTCTCATACAAATGAGTGTCTCTTTACGGAAAAGGGAGAGAGGGGATCCGTAAAACAAACAAAAGAAAGAAAATATAAGAACTAACGCATTTTTTTTATTAATTGATTTCCTTTGCTAATACAAGAGGGGTTTGTCCTCTTTAAATTCTCTAATGTAGCCTTATCCCATTCCCTATTACCTTTCTCCTTTTGCACAATTGAAAGGCAACTTAACCAAATGAAGGAGAATGGAATCTTATTCCATTTCGGAGCATCGGACAGGGGGACTTAGAAGGCAAATGAAGCATTTGTGCTATAAAGAAGATGCTGCAAACCTCAATGGAAGTCGTCGGGCCTCCCAAGAAGCTAACGAAGTTGATCCCCAACGAAATCGGAGCAAAACAAGGAATTCGGGCAGAAACCGCATACTTAGTGCGGTCTGGGCATGACCGCACTTAGTATGTGGTCTGGTCTAAACCGCACTGCATCTGCGGTTTAGACCAGACCACATAGTAAATGCAGTCAATTCATTAAAAAACTTTAAAATTTTAACTTTTTTTTTTTTTTACCCGGTTGGATCCAAATCCGATCCGAACTAGTTTGACCCAACCCAATGAGTAATTTGGATTGTTTTAAGTCCACTTTTGAACCAGGGGCCTAGATGGGCCCACCAAGACCCCCCCCCCCCCCAGGCCCACTTATGGGGCCCACCTCTGACCGACCCAAACCAGGCCTGTTTTCAGTAAACGGGCCCAAGGCTACTTGTGTAGTGGTTCGTGGGCCAAGACCAAGCCCAATGAATCTTTTTATCTGTTTAAGTCAGATAAATAAACAAAAAGGGTTACCCAATAACCCAACTGGGCCCAAGCCCAATCTTGGCAACCTACAGGTCCTCCAACAGGGCTTGTATCCAACCCACTTCATCTAAATAAAAAGATAAAATAAAACAAAAGGGACCTACACCTCCAAAGGGCCCCCCAGACCAAAAAGTGACATGCTGGTCTAGGAAGGGTGATATTGACTCAAAAACCAAGGAAACCCGAAGGACCCGTCAGACCGACGGGGTGACCCGGGGTGTCTTCGGACTTCCCCGGACGTAACCGAGGACTTAGCCAAAACTCTAGAAAAGCCGCAAACCAGACTTAGACCCAAAAAAAACTCGTGTCTGCCTGCCCTTCTCAGGTAGTGGCGACTCCGAAAGTCTCGAGGCACAGACGAACCCACGTGCGCCCCGTGTGCGATCTAGGATTTTTAGATGCGCACAATATATGTACAAAACTCTACCATATATATATATAAGTGACTATATATTTGTATATATGTATCATTGTTTTCTTTTCCTTTTATGTTATCATTGTATTTATGCAATCAACTATTAAACATAAACTATTAACATGTGATAATAAGTTTATGAATTCTTGTCAAATAAATAATTTATACTCACATACATATACATATATGTTACAATGAATGTGATATTTGGGAGCACATACTCTATAAGGAAGATTGTGCAAAACCACAAATATAGTGAGCTAGTATTATATTTTAAAATTTTTAAAGAAATAAATTAATTAAGTGTTTTTTTTTCCAAATTCAAGGGACAAATCAAGAGGAATTTATAATATTTGCATTTATAACAAACAAACACAAAAGCATGTTGATAGATGATTTAATGAATGATATTCCAACATTTTGTAATTATAAAAAAAAATTCAAAATCTTATATTTTGTTTGGGCCAACCTAAACCCAGCCCGAACTCAAACAATAATGTTTGGGTTGGGTTTGGGTTTAGTGAGTTTGGGTTAGGGCGGGTCAACAACGAGTTTGGGCTAGTAAATCCTAGATTGGGTTGAGCCCAAACTCTCATAACCCAACCCCACCCGCCCTACTTACACCTCTAGTTGAAATAGGGCCCGAAAGGCCTCTTGCTATAAGTCACACAGCCAAACCACAACCATGCCTCAACAACGAACATCCATGACATAAAAGCAGTAATTAGGAGCACTAAACATGTGCTGGGAAAAAGTGGTGTAGGTGCTTCAATCATGTGTACATAAAAAATTATAAAACAAGCCTTAAGCAAATATCATGGCATGCAACCAATGAGAAGCTTGTGTGTGTTACATGGAGTATGACTTAGAGATCAAAACATGTTAGGAAGATGAAATCAAAGCATGTAGATGATAGCTAATAATAGCAAACAAACTCATGCTATTACATGCCTGTTCTAGCTAACAAGATCATGAAATCAAGAGCACATTCATTTAAGAAACTAACCCATGCATCAAGAGAATAAAATGAGCTAATTACAGAAAGGAAGTGGGGTAATTAGGTGTACAGTGATCTAGATTTAAGGGAGAGGAACACATGGAGCATCATTATCATGAAATAACCTTAAATGATCTCAAGAGATCTCAAGGACTCCGCTCTCTTCCTCCCTTGTGCGAACTCCATAATACATCTTATCACATGCATCGTTTGTTGAGGAGTGAGTACCATCATAGGAAGGAGAAGAGAAGGAAGAAAATCCAAGACTATGGAAGCTTGAACACACTCTTCATTTCATTAACAAGCAATATATGTTACACCAGATAGAGAGAAGAAAATTTACCTTATGGAAGGAAGACCCTTGAAGGCACTTTGAACTCTCTTTGAAGGCCTTGGCAGCAAGTAGAGGCAACGTTTCTCCTTCTCTGCAGGGGTAGTGTGAGTATTCTCTGTTCTCGTGTATGATACCTTGTGCCATGAAAAATGTGGCTCTTGTCAAGCTTGTCAGTCAGATCGGTGCCATGCACAAACCCTTAGTCTTGAAAACTTGTTGTAAGGAATGTGGCTCCCGTCAAGCTTGTTAGCAAGATCGGTGCCATGCACAAACCCTTGGCGTTAATAATCTGGCCATAAGGAATGTGGCTCCAGTCAAGCTTGTCAGTGAGATCGGTGCCATACACAAACCCTTGGCTAATCTCTTTCTTGCTAGGAGGAATGTGGCTTTCATCAAGCTCGTCAGCAAGATCGGTGCCATACACAAACCATTGGCATTGATAATGAAACGGAATGTGGCTCCCGTCAAGCTCGTTAGCGAGATCGGTGCCATACACAAACCTATGGTGTTAATGGCCATAAGGAATGTGGCTCCCGTTAGGTATGGGCGGCGGGCCGGCCCGGCACGGCCCGGCACGCCTGAGGCGTGCTCGGGCGGGCCGCGGGCCAGCCGTGCCGCGGGCCTGACGTGCCGCGGGCCTGGCGGGCCGCGGCATGCCAGGCCCGTTTGCCCCATTACCCCAGCCCGGCACGGCACGCCCCAGCAGGCGTGCCGTGCCGGGCCTAGCCCGCCGGGCCGGCGGGCCGTCGCCGGGCCGGCGGGCCGTCGCCGGGCCGGCGGGCCAATTTAATTTTTTTTTAAAAAAATAAAGAAAAATTCAAAAAAATCACCAAAAAATCTAAAAAAATCATTAAAAAATTCTGAAAAATATTTTTATTATTCACAAAATTGTTTTACACATATTTGGATAGATTTTGCTCAAAAAAATATAAATTACATCCATTAAAGACTTAAAGTAGTCTAATTAAAAACTATGGACTTAACAAATATATTTAATTGGAGATTTTGTAACAGTTTTTTGGGTTTATTTATACTTAGTTATTTTCTTAGCTTTAAATGATTATATAAGAGTTTCAACAATCATGTGGTATCCTTAATGTTTAGGTAAAATATTTTAATTATGATACTATTGTTGCAAGAAGTTGATCTGTCCTAGTGGTTAAGGAGACAGATTTTCAGTCCCTTGGACAAGGTTCGAATCTCCTTATGGACAAATTTTGGCTATTTAAGCTAGTCGGGCTGTTGGAGCGTGCCCAGCGGGCCCACAGGCAGGCCAGCCCGTCTGGGCGCGCGGGCCAGCCCGCCTAGGCACGCGCGGCCCGCGCCATGCGCGGGCCCGGGCCGGCACGCGAGCCCACGTGCCGCGGCCCGCGTGCCGCGTGCCCTGGCGGGCCGTGCCCAAACGGGCCGCGAGGCCAGGACCCCCGGCCCGGCACGGCCCGTGTACTGCCTGCTACAGTGCACGGGCCGTGCCGGGCCGGCCCGTTGGCGTGCCTGGGCCGGCCCAGGCACGCCCAAGGCGTGCCGGGCCGTGCCGTGCTCGGGCCGGCACGGCCCGTTGCTCATCCCTAGCTCCCGTAAAGCTCATCAGCGAGATCGGTGCCATACACAAACCTATGGTGTTAATGGCCATAAGGAATATGGCTCCTGTCAAGCTCATCAGCGAGATCGGTGCCATACACAAACCCTTTGGCAATCTCTCTCTTGCCAAGAGTAATGTGGCTCCCATCAAGCTCGTCAGCAAGATTGGTGCCATACACAAACCATTGGCATTGATAATGCAACCATAAGGAATGTGGCTCCCGTCAAGCTCATCAGCAAGATCGGTGCCATACACAAACCATTGGCATTGATAATGCAACCATAAGGAATGTGGCTCCCGTCAAGCTCGTCAACAAGATTGGTGCCATACGCAAACCCATGGTGTGCGCACCTGAAAAACGGTTGCACTGGTAGAAAACGGGAAATCGGAGTCGCCACCCGCCTGATGGGGTGCAGGCGGACACCTGGGTGCCAAAGTTAGTCTAATTGGTTGGTCTACGGCTTGAGATTCTAAGTAAAGTCTCAGTTGCGGTTCGGGGAAGTCCGTAGACACCCCGATCCGCCCCGTCGGTTGACGGGTCCCTTAGAGTTTCCTAGGATTGAGTCAACTTTCTATTTGGTTCTCACCCGATTCCTAATCCAGCATGCCATTTAGTTAGGTCTTGGCAGGACCACCTAAGTGGTGTGGGTCCCTTTAATTGATTTTATCTTGCTTTACTTAGGTGATCTAGGTCTGATTGGGTGGGCCCCGTTGGAAGGTCCACGATGTCCTTGGTGGGCTTGGGTAAGCCCATGTACCCATATGGGCATCTGTCTAAGCTTAGGAGGCCCTGTGGGCTTAGGTGAAATGAATTGATTTTATATTAAGGTTTAAGTTTGGAACTTAAGTAATTTTCATGTCAGAAGTGAGTCGGCATTGGTTTGCGGGCCCCCATGTGGGTTGCCAAAAAAGGTTTAACTTATCTTGCTTATATTGGCCAAAATGAATTGGACATCGGGCTTGGGGCCTGTAGTCCAAATTTGGGCTTGAAGGCCCGGTTCCTTGAGGTTTAGGGTTTGCACCCTTCTTAGGTTTAGTTAATGGGCCTTGGCGGGCCCGATAGGCCCTTACCCGGAGTCTCGGCCAAACCATGCATTTCACACTTCATTCCACAAACAAGATTCGGGTGGGCCGCATTGGGTTTAGCCCGCCCGGTTCAACGGGTTGATTTCGATTAATCTTGCTTATTTGCATGCTTTCCGGTTTAGTGGGCTTGGTGGGCCTCGTTGGAAGGCCCACTAGTGTTCCAAGTTGGACCAGTGGTCCAGGTACCATGTTGGGTTTCCGGGTGACCCGGAAACCCTATTGGTTCATTTGGTTTAGTTATGAGATTATTCAAATCAATGAAAATCAAAGATCACACATAAAAATGCATTTTAAGGGTTTTGCAATGGGGGTGGTTTCATGGGCTTCCTAGGGGCTTTCAGTAGTTGTGTGGGCCCCTGCATGGGCCCACAATGGTTTAGGTAGTGGAGAAGCACCTCATTTGGTCTCTTTCGGGAGTTTCGCAATCATGGAAGGGGGAAGGAGGGAGGTATGGGGCTGCTGCCCCCACTCACTTTTCAACCACCTACAGCAGTGAGACAGAGGTTTTGGCACCCCTGTTTGGTCTCCTAATTCATACACATACAGCAAGCCTCGAATATCAACACACAACCTAAGGCCAAGGACCTAACAAATGCCAATAACCCCCAAACAATTACACATGCCCAGCAAACAATAAGAAAAATAAATGACAATAACAATGGCCTTTAAAGGAAGCTAAGCAATGCTAAGGATGGCCCAAAGATAACATAAAGGTTATAGAAGGGAAGGGGACCTTCATACATGCCACTCCGGCAATGACATATCTTGTGTGTGCACAAGCCAAAAGACAAGTGAAGGGCTGCTGTAGGATGGGGAGGCATGGTTACTAACCACCGAGCAGCAAGTAAAAAAAAACAGGGGTACACAGAGATACATTGAGATTCAAAATAGTGGCCTCTTGGCTCGGTAAAAACAACAGCGGGGCATGCTACATATCCACAAAAAAATAGTAGGTGAAGGAGGTAATGGATCATGTTCATGCAAACACATAGCAAGACATGGTGCTGTCTCCAACAGCACCTCTCATGGATTTTCCCCGGGGGTCATTTGGGGTTAAGGAGCATACTTAATAATGTAGGAACAGATGCATGCTAAGGGATATGGCCACAGCAAAAACACACCAAAAGAAAATGAAAATGTAAACGAAAAGTGAGAGAAGAGATAATGTCAAGAAGGGTAATGGGGGGTTTACTTCGGGGTACATTGGACCAAAGAAGATAGGAACATTCTCCTCTAATAATTACTGGAATAAAGCCAAAACAGCAACCTAATGAGCACCTAAAAATATGTAAAACCAAACTCCAATACTCCCAAGGACACCCTACATGAACCTCTTACCATTGTAGGGCCTCATGCCATGAAAAGAATAGCAAATGCATACTTAAAACCACATGGGAATGAGCCCATGCAAAAGAGGAAGGCAAGGGCAGAAAAATCAATAAAAAAAAAACTCATTTTAATGTATGTCAAAACAAATCTAACCAGGAACCTTACCTTGGTATCCTAAGCTTGTTGGTGGAGGTGTATGGCACTCCTTGAAGCAAAACAACAGTGGGGAACCTCCTTTTCCGCAGCAACAGCAATGGAGCCTCCTCTTCTTGGAGCACAAGTGGAGAAGAAGAAGAGGGAAGAAGCTTGGGATCACTTGTGTGTGGTGTGGGGTGGTGGTGGAAGCAAGGAAGGTGGAGAAGAGTGGTTCGAATGGGAGAGATGGGAGAGATGGGTTTTTTTGGAGAGAGGTTGGAGAGATGGGAGAGATTTTCGAAAATTCCAAGTCCTTTTTTCTTTCAATCAAAATGCCAATCCCCCCAATGTAATGAGAGAGATGAGAGGTTTTGTTTAGCGAGTTATTGAAAAATCCTTGGGAGATGGAGAGTTTTCTCATGGGAAAGTGGATGGTTGCCATGTGGAGAGGAAAGGTTGGGGGAGGTCAAGGGTTTTTCTCTTGGGGAAGTGGAGGGTTGCCATGTGTAAGATGGAGAGAGGGTTGTTTGTGTTGGGGAGGTGAAGGGTTAATGGGAGGTGGAGGATTTTTATTGGGGAGGTGACATGTGTAAGATGGAGAGAGGGTTGTTTGTGTTGGGGAGGTGAAGGGTTAATGGGAGGTGGAGGATTGGTTGGGAAGTGAAGAGACTCATGGGGGAACCAAGAGTCTCATGGGGAAATGAAGAATCTTTATGGGGACATGAAGGGTTTTATGGGGAGGTGAAGGGTTGGGAGGTGAAGGGTTAGGAGGTGCCACGTGTGCAGCCCTCATTGTGTCCACGTGGCATCCTATGTGGAGCCCCCATGCGCACACGTGGCATCCTATGTGGCATTGCCAAAAATCCAGAAATGCCCCTAGCTTTGACTGTTCATATCTTTTTCATCCGGACTCCAATTTGAGCAAACTCAATTGCGTTGGAATCGTATCGAAGTCCTCTATCCATTGGGACTGGGCTAAACACCTGGCTCGGGGTTCGGCAAAAAGTCAACTTTCGGCTCATTCTCAAGTTTGACCGGCCCACAGAACCTTCATCCGGACTCCGATTCCAGCAAACTCAGTTGCGTTGGACTCGTGTCAGGATTCTCTATCCAATGGTATAGAGCAAGGTACTTGGCACGGAAATCGAGGAAAAGTCAACTCTCGACTCTTCTTCAAGTTTGACCGCCCGCAGAATCCTCATCCGGCCTCTGATTCCTGCAAAATCAGTTGCGTTGGAACCGTGTCGGGATTCTCTATCCAATGGTATAGAGCAAGGTAGCCAGATTTCATTTGTTCGAAAGGTCAACTTTCGACCCTTCAGGGTTTGACTTTTTAGCAGGGTTTTGCAGTTCCGGCACTTCCGGGAGCGCAAAAATGAGGTGCTTACACATGGTGTTGATAATCTGGCATAAGGAATGTGGCTCCCGTCAAGCTCGTCAACGAGATCGATGCCATGCACAAACCTTTGGCCTATAGGACTGATCTCTTTTGACATAAAGAATGTGGCTCCCGTCTAGATCGCTAGCCAGATCGGTGCCATCCACAATCTTTTGCCTCGGAAGAATCAAATCTCATACAATATCTCGTATAGGTTCTCGTTCAGCATCTCATTCTCTATCTCATACAGCTTCTCATTCAACATATTTTGTAGTATCTCACTTATATTGCTTTATCTTGAATTCAACACTTTGCTCGTTTTGTTGTAGATTCTTCAAGTCTTAATAAGAGATATATGGACTGGCAGTCTAAGTTAGGAAGTAGAATGATGAGGTTATGTCAAAGCCTTTGAGAAAGTGACCTAGACAGAGAGTCAAGTTCATCTTGCCAAGAGACATCTATTTGACCTCTTCAAATGTGTTCATTTAGCATATCTTCTTTTCTTTGCGTTTGAAATCCATGTCATCAAGCTTGACAAGATCCAGCCCCCAAATGTAAGTTGGATAGTTATGTTATAACGATCTCCAACATTTGCTTGATAATGAAGTTTTCGTGCTTTTGGCAATCATTAGGATAAAAATCTCATCATGGAGCTTTTGTAATACCATGTTGCATTTCCTTGTCCAGCAAAGAAAATGGATACGGTGGAGTAAAATCACACCTCCAGTATTCAGCATCTAGCTTTTTCTTTTCTTTTAGTAGTACGTCTCCCAAATATGACCATGTAACAAACTTGGCAAATTTCTCAGCTAGTTTTGCTAGTGACAATGTTCGATAATGGATCCTGACGCTCAACGACACCTCCTGGTTGTTCAACAGGCTTCTTGTCTACAAATATTTCGAGCATCATCTAGTACATCTCCTCCACGTAAGCATTCATATCGTGATACGTCGCAAGTAAGTCCAAATTCTGTTGCAACCTCGCCTTCGCGCCATGAGAATTGACTTCGTCGCGAGCATCATTCTATTGGTTTCACGGCTGGTTCTGGGAACATTCACCAGATGTGGCAGTTGTAGCAAGGTTTGGTGCATTTTGAAGCACACCACATGATCTTGTAGCTTTTGCCATATAGCCAGAAATAGTGCCTTCTCAGCAAGCTTTCAATGTCTGTCATGGTGACATAATCACTAGACTTTGTCTCTTCTTTCCAGCAACCGAGCCTGATAGTATCTTCTATTGTTCGTCATGCTCCTCAACAATAAGAGGAGTCTCCTTTGGTTCCTTGGCGTCAATGATGTGGAAGAGTTCCTCAACGCGTCCATTCAACTCTGAAGTATTTTCTGCCAGTCTGCCGGTATTTTGGGCAAATTGCACTAGGTGTGAATTCACATTCTCATCATGTGCTGGAGCCTATTGATGTTGGGAACGTCCTTCAGATGCAGCATGTGCCAGATCACTTTGTTCATCTCGCGTCCTTCTAGCTCTCACCATATCCCCAGTTCCTCAACGTTTCTTCTGCTAGTGACTTTACCTCGCCAGCAGAGTCGCCAGAAAATGTAGGTGCCTTTTTTGAATCCAAGTCCACGCGTCTAGTATTGCCTTCACGATGTCAAGATGCCGATGACGTGTCTTCAAATTTGGATTCTGAGTAGGAGAGGTACGTCCGACGTTGGCCTAAACCACCGAATCAGCAGCCGTCCCACGCCGTTTTCGAACAGAAGGGGGGAGGAGTCAATAAGACGTGACAGGTAAGCAGTGGCTAGAATGAGAGACGGGAGATATTCAAGTGACCCCTCGTATACCAAAGTAAAGAGCTCATTTTATGGTAAAGACAAAGAATCTGAAGGACTTAAGGAATGTTTAGTAAGCTTGGAGAAGGTTGAGGAAAAAGAAGTGAAGGCTTGCTCTTAGCAGTCCTAGAACCAGAGAGAGATCCCCTAAAATGAACGAGGGCTCTCCTATTTATAGCAAATGTGGGTCTCCAGGATTGTGACACTCGTCACAGTCTGATGCTTCAGGAATATTTAATCTTTATCATGAATCTGGTCTAAAAAACATCTAGGTTCAAGATGGAATAAGAGATAATTATTATATGTTTCAAATAAATAATGAAACTCTCTCATTGGTACAGTGGGTCCCACATATCAAGATGTGAAAATACGTCACTTGACGTCTACATCATCCTAGGTTGGCATGCCAAAGCTCGTCACCGGCTGCCAACGATTCCCACGCCTGTGTCCGCCACTCCTTAAGGACTGCCAAATAACCCCCCCTTAATGGGCTTTTGCCCAAGACGGAGATCACCACTCCAATATGCCAAATAATAATCATATTTAATTTAACGAATTATGTCACATTTAATTATTGTTTTTTTTTATTGAGCAAATAATCCACGTTAGATAATATAGGTGATGTGTCAAGTATACAAAATTGGTCATCTACATATAGATTTTGAAGGAAGTGAAAGTATTGTTTGGTAGTCTTATTCATTCAAGAATGTTTCCTCAAGACAATACAACTTTCTCTACAAGGACTTTCAACCAATCGAGAAAACCTTGTACAGTCATTTTGAGCATGTTTGTACAAGTTTTTACCATCTAATAGATCATTTGTAAATTATATTATCATACATTATGCTGCCAGTTTCTTCACACTAAATAAAAAGAAAATAACCTTGTTTTGTTTAAACTGTGAAATGAATAAAGGGTTTCTACTTATCTTTTTATCGAGACAGACCTAAACGTGACTGAATGAGATACCAAACAATACTTTCACTTTCTTCATAAGCATTCTAGTGTAGAATTTAAGCTCCAAAAGTTCAATTTTGTAGAACAAACTAAAACATTTGCCTTTCATGACCATTGCTATTGATTTGTTTGGTTTTCTCGGCCACTTTGATTTCCAATCCACTCACCTCATCAAGAACCAAATAACATATAAAAATCATAATCATAGTGTGCGCACCCAATTTCGGTCGCACGACGAGGCGGGCACAAAACGATGCGTGCCTCGGGATTTGTTTGGAGTCGCTACTGTCTGATGGGATGCAGGCAGACACCTGGGTGCCTAAGTTCTTCTATTAAGGCTTTTGGTCTGCGGCTTGAGATTCTAAGTTTGGTTCTCGGTTGCGGTCTGGGGAAGTCCGTAGGCACCCCAGTCCACCCCGTCGGATGACGGGTCCCGTGGGTTCCCTGGTTTGAGTCAACTTTATTTTAGTTTCTCACCCGATTCCTAATCCGGCATGCAATTAGGTTAAGTCTGTCGGGACCACCTGAGTGGTGTGGGTCCCTTTAGTTGATTTTATCTTGTTTATTTAAATGGTCTGAGTCTGATTGGGTGGGCCCTGTTGGAAGGCCCACGGTGTCCTTGGTGGGCTTAGTCAAGCCTGTGTGCCCTTGTGGGCCTCGACCTGTCCTAGGAGGCCCTTTGGGCTTGGGTTAAGTGCATTGATTTTACTTTAGGTTTAGATTTGAAGCTTAAGTGGTTTTTATGCAAATAGTGGGCCGGCGTTGGTTTGCGAGCCCCTGGGTGGGCCCCCATGATGGTTGCAAAAATGTTTTGATTTATTCTTCTTAATTTGAGCCAGAGTGGATTGGTCATTGGGCTTGGGGCCCGTAGCCCAATTTTAGGCTTGAAAGCCTGAGTCCTAGAAGTGTAGGGCTTGGACCCTAACTTAGGTTGACTAGTGGGCTTTGGTGGGCCCGATAGGCCCTTGCCCGTGGTCTCGGCCGAACCACACAATTCATGCATTAATCCACAAAATAAGGTTTGGGTGGGCCGCATTGGGTTTGGCCCACCTGATTCGAATGGTTCATTTAACTCATTCATTTGCATGCTTTGAGTTTACCGGGCTTGGTGGGCCCCGTTGGAAGGCCCACTAGTGCTTCCAAGTTGGACATTGGTCCAAGTCCCAAATTGGGTTCCCGGGTGGCCCGGGAATCCTGCTGGCTTGCTTGGTTTAGTGAAAAATCATCATAAAATTCGGCAAGAAACATCAAAACACAAAAAAGTATTTCTGGGTGTATCCGGCCTTAGTTGCCGGATACACATAGTCCCTAGGTGATCCGGCCTGAGTTGCCGGATCACCTTAAAAAGGCCCTTTTTTGGGGTTTGGCCATTTGGAATGATTTCCTGGGCTTCCTAGGGGTCTCCTACTAGTCATGTGGGCCCTCGGGCAGGCCCACATTGGTTCAGGTTTGGGGATCTCCTCTCTTGGCTTCTTTTCGTGGTTTCTTAGCTAGGCAAGGGAGAGAGGGGAGGGCATGGGGTTGCTGCCCTCCATTTCCAGCAACCAACAGCAATGAGATGGGGTCTTAGCACCCCACATTTTATGACTTCACAACATTAATCCGCCACCCATTAAAGCTTAGCAAGCATGCATCTCAAACTAGACAAATTAATTACCAAACCCACAATATAATGAGACTCCCAACAGCAACTTACAACTGAGGCTTTAATCTGATTTCAACTTGCACATGGGGGTAAGTAATGCATGGGGAGATGACCTACAGGTGTGCACCTAATGGGAACCACCAAGCTACTAAACATGCCATATGAGCATGAATAAATAGCACACAAAAGTCTGCTGCAGATGCACAGAACAGCAATCCAAAAGGGAAGGGGTTTAAGCATGCTACTAAGGCTTGAAATGAGGGGCAAAGGGGTGGGGAAGCATGATCATGGGATCCTTCTTCCCTGGTTCGAACACCACCGGCCTGGTGGGCAAATCAACTTCACTAAGAAAAAGAAATGGGTTGCTGCTGCCACTGCCAACAGCAACCCCAAAACAAACTTCACATACCTATTAGCTTGACACAAAAAGATAGATCATGCTCATATTCAAAGGAATCATGCTCCACACTCAATCATCATACCAAGACATGCAAACACAGACCTTTCACCATCATTGAGCATGTTCAAAACAGCGACCTATTTGATAGGAAAATAAACCAACAAGAAGGGTGGAGAAAGGGGGTTTACAGGGGGTACACTGGATGAAACAAGAGAGGAACAGGCTCCTCTTGAGTTAGCTTAAGCATAATCAAAACAGCAACTTAATGGGACTAAAAATGAGGTGGATTCTCTCCCACTCCCTCTTGGAACCAAATGTGGGGTCTCTCTTACCCTTAGAGACCTCCATATTACCAAAAGAGAGGAGAATGCATGCAAGTAGACATCCTTACCAGATTTATGCTAGGGAGAAGACAAGCTTTGAAAGATTTTTAGAAAAATCCCATTTTAATATATGTGTAAACAAATATGCCAAGGGGTCTTACCTGGTGGTTCTTGGGTCCCTGGGCAATGTGGAAACACTCCCTTGAGGCTGGACAGCAATTAGAGCTCCACCTTTCGCAGCACCAACAGCAGCCAAGCTTTTTCTTGGTTAAGTGAAGATGGAGAAGGATGGAGAAGAATGGAGGAAGGAGGGGTGGAGCTGCCTTGGGGTGGTGGTAGGAAGGTGGTGGAGGCCAATGGGTGTTGGAGAGGGAAGGTTCGGATGAGACAAAGTGGGGCAAGGAGGTCCAAGAAGGGTGGAATGAGCCAACCATTGGAAAGGGGGCTGTTGCCCCCTTTTCTAACAATTTTAATGTATCCGGACTTGGAGTCCGGATACACTATATACCATGTGTATCCGGCCTCCAAGGCTGGATACACTAAGCTGCCTTTGTATCCGGCCTTCAAGGCCGGATACAAAACACAATAATTGGCAAAACTTAATTCCGCCGCAAATTTGTCGAGGAATCGGCGCGAATCTCGCCGAGCAAATCTTCATATCCGGCCTTGGAGTCCGGATATACACAAGGGTATGTGTATCCGGTATATTTGACCGGATACAAATCAAAAAATTACGGATTTGCCCTTCGACTTGACCGATTCGACCGATTTGACCGATTTGACACTTTTGGATATCTACGGATTGCCCCGTACGAATTTTTGTTTAGTCCTTGAGATTTTTGGATATTTAAGATTTAGCCCCCGAGATATTTTGCTGCGTTGGCTTCCACGTGTGCAGTTCCTGTGCCACGTGTGCAGTTTCCGGTTTTTGCTGCCCGGAAACTTCGACAACCCATATCTCTTTCATCCGATCTCCGATTTGAGCAAACTCAATTGCGTTGAACTCGTATCGGAGCCCTCTATTCAATGACATAGGGTTAAGTACTTGGCACGGGGTTCGAGGAAAAGTCAACTTTCGGCTCATCCTCAAGTTTGACCACCCGCAGAACCCTCATCCGGACTCCGATTCCAGCAAACTCAGTTGCGTTGGAACCGTGTCGAGATTCTCTATCCAATGGTATAGGGCAGGGTACTTGGCACGGAAATCGAGGAAAAGTCAACTTTCAGCTCATCCTCAAGTTTGACCGCCCGCAGAACCCTCATCCGGACTCCGATTCCAGCAAACTTAGTTGCATTGGAACCGTGTCGAGATTATCTATCCATCGAGATGAAGCAAGGTGGCAGATTATTACTTGATCAAAAGATCAAATTTTGACCCATCAGGTTTTGACTTTTTGACCAGGGTTTGCATTTCCGGTTCTTTCGGGGGCGCAAAAATGAGGTGCTTACACATAGATCCAATGATTATCCCTGATATACAGACCCTCACTATGAAAACGAAAACGATCAGTTTGTATTCTGTATATCTCAGATATAACCAATTATTTAACTACAAATAGCTGTTGATGATTATGAGAAATCATCAGCTATTTCATCAATAGCTATTGAGTACGATTTGCCTGGACAAAAAACCCAATAACCTTAAAAAACCAAGATACATCAAAGTCAGCTCTTACATCGTACATCAAAACCCTTAATCCATTTACCACGAACCAGATGTCTGGAACAAGAATTCTTTTCAAACTTAAAATCAATAACCTAAAATCACATACTTATGCAGTGGCGGAACCAGGACTCCAAATCCATGGGGGCAAAATAATATATCAATTGATTTAATTGAAAAATAAATATTAAATTAAAAATACTACATTACAAAGTGCTACAAAATCACCCTCCGTGATTGCATATTTTGATAATACTCTATAATGTCTTCATTGGAAATTTCACAAAAAACTTCTTTCTCAATGTATGTGATCAAGCAATCATTGAGCCACTCATCTCCCATTCGATTACGTAAACGGTTCTTGACAATCTTCATAGTTGAGAATGCTCTCTCTACTGTTGCAGTTGCAACTGGTATGGTTAATGCTAATTTGATAGTCTATAAACCAGTGGATAGACTAAATGATATCTTTCTGCAACCATTTTCTTAGCAAGGCCTATAATCCCTTGAACTGCTAAAAACAATTCATTAGAGCGCATATCAAGAATATAGTTCTCAAGCTGATTCACAAGTGACACAAGCTCTACAGCAAAGAAATCATTTGCATATAACTGAGCAAGGTGGATCAAATTTTCTTTCTTAAAAGCAACAAATGAGTCAAATGGACTTAGACATCCCACACAAAGAAGCAACTCCGTGGTGGTCTCCGAAAAACGATTATTGAGCTCTTGAAGTTGCATGTCTATGATGCTGCATGTAAAATAACTCAACCTGATAGTGGTGCAAATTTGTCATTTCTTCAGCTCTTCGCTTTGGACGTCCACGAGCCTTCTTTTAAAGTTGAGAGAGAAAATAACTCAACCTTCTCTTCGGTTTTCCTTATCTCTGGTTTAGAGAGAAAAAAAATTTATTCAAAAAGGAAAAGGAATCAAAAAGATAAAAACCATTGAGATTTCACATACAGGCAACACAATACAATCATAAATGCCATTTCGACAATAAAATTATATGAGAGGATAAATACAATTAGCAGTAAAGTAAATTGAAATATTTGTCCATTGTTAGTGGCATGTCAAAAAGTGTCTGAAGAAATAAATTGTGGGGGAAAACAGAAATATGACTTGTCAAGTTAACCGCTGGTATAAAAACATTTGCTAAATCTGAATACGAGATGAATCTTGCTGTAAGACTATCTAAAAAAATAAAAAAATGGAACATCTGTTTAATCTTTAGCTTGAGGTGCCTAAAACTAAAAGCAAGAACAGGCATAACAAAAAGTTGAGAAATATGCAATGTTATACATATGCTTTTAAAGTTGCTACAAGAAACCAAGCTAAATCAAGGACTAGATAGGATGCACTGGAAAGGTTCAGATACATGTAAGTTCATTGTTAAGGCATGTTTCAGGCATGTTGGTTCAGTGGGTGATCAATTTCAGGTAGCCAAAATCATTTGGAACAATAATATTCCATAAAGTGGCCTCTTTCATGTGGACTTTTAATCATAGATGTTTGACCATTTGCCATACCCCACTGAATTCAATCTTTAATTCTATAAAAGGAACTTATGAATTTAATTTATATGCATAGGACGAAGAAAAGCAATAAATTGTGTAAAATTTCAAACCTTTAGATATAGAGCACGAGTTCTGCCCTAGTAAATAGTCACAAACAACATCTGCAAATGTCCACTTCACAGTCCTAATATGTTTAAGCAAGGATTTCCTTTCTGCAGAAGGAGAAAGGATAATTAGAGGCAAGCCTGTACAAGAAAGCAAGACAGAGACAAAATTCAGGCAAACATTATTAGGGAAAAAAATCAGCAACAGCACAAAGCGTCCAAAAAGAAATGCATTCAAAGGAATAACAATCACAAGAAAAGGAAAAGGATAGCATAACAAAAATTAGAAGTTATAAAATAGTTCAAATAAAGGTGTTGGGATTGATAGACTGCAAGCTCAAATTTCAATATCTACCATAAAATAGTTTCAAAACAAGGTTACCACATTGCTGATCATCATACATCACAGTCATGATTTTTACAATACGAAACTTCTTAAAGATGATTTGCAAGTACCAAAAAAAGAAACTTGCCAATCTCAAAACAAAATGCAGAATTTTTGGCCAAAAAAATAAGCTAACTTACCATCGCAATCAAAGATGAAAGTCTTGACGGAGTCAATGAGCTCATCGGCATTCTTGAGAGGCTGAGCCGAGGCTCTAGTCGTGAAATTGGAAGCCCTGCGATCCTCGATTTTAGAGTTCCATTTGGTCGTTGTAGTAGAACGAACAGCGAGAGAGAGACAAAGACGGAGAGTTAGGGCGAGAGACTCAGAGAGTTAGGGCGATAGAGAGAGACAACGAGTTGGGGCGAGAGAGACGAGAGACACGGCAAGAGAGATGAGAGAAACTAAGAGTTGGGGCGAGCGCAAGAGAGACAGGGTGAGAGAGATGAGAGAGATGAGAGTTAGGGCGAGAGAGACGGAGACGGAGAGACAGGGCGAGAGAGACGGAGGGACAAGGGCTGAAGGCGAGAGTTGGGATGCGGTGAGAGTCGAGAGAGATTACAATTTAGGTAGGCGTAGGTGGCAAATAAAAATTTCAGGGAGGACAAATAAGATATTTGATACAAAAAAAAATTTTTTATAGGGGGGCGGGGGCGGCAATTGTCCCCTACGCTCAACGTGGTTCCGCCTGTACTTATGTAGGTTGCTATAGACCAAAATGCACAAAATAAAAGATCACAACAAAAGAAACAATTATAAAACCTGTTCGGAATTTTCTGTGTTTTGTCCGTTTTCGTCCTGGTTTTCCTTCTCGTTTTTGTGCTTTGTCTGGTTTTTCTCTGTTCAGAATTTTCTGTGTTTCGGATTTCTATTTTCACTTCTTCATTTTGGAGCTCATTAGGGAGATTCTAGTATAGCTGCTTCTTCCGTGCGATCTATGGATTTTGTTCTTTCGCTGTGATTTTTATTGCTTTGTTTGTTTTATGGCCTCTATGAATTAACACCCCTTCCTCGGATGTGCTTTTCTCTGAGCGAGCTTTCTGGTTTGTGTCTTCATGGAAGACATAGAAGCTAAAATGACAAATCTTCTTTTTCCATCTCGTTCTGATAAAGTTTTCACTTTGGGTTCTGATGAAAAAATCGATTGCTTAATAGATGGAAAAATATCTTGCTGCTTGAAGTGAATGCCCCAAATCCTTCCTTAAACTCGATAAGAAATCTCGTTGACAGCGTCTGGAGAGAGGTTAGCATTCTTGATGTCTCTTCGGTTTCTTATAACCGGTTCTTGATTTCATTCGCAGATTGTAGAGATTTACAGGCCATTCTTAACTTCCATCCATGGTTCGTCAATGGAGCTTTTACGCTTATGGATAAAGTTAAGAACCCGGATGAGGCAAGTAGTTGGGTTTTTTCCACCTTCATTGCATGGACTCAGCTGACAAATCTCCCTAGGGCTTTGTTTGATCTCCCTTTGGTGAATCGATTGGGTTCTGAGTATGGTAAGGTGCTTGATATAGAATTTCCCAAAGGTTCTGAAGACGATCACGCTTGCATTCTTTGGGAACTGCCTATGGCTAATCCTCTCCCGCTAGGTATTCTTGTCGAAGATTTGGAGGGTAGTAAAGTTTGGGTGACTTTGTGTTTCGAAGGGATTCCTAAGTTTTGTTTTTCCTGTGGTTTTCTGGGTCACATTCTCAACCGTTGCCCCAATCTAGATTCAAACAAGATTTTTGTGCTGCTGAAAGATGATGATGCTTTATGTTATTCTGATCGGAACCACTCAGGAGTCCATTGCCGAAGATTTCCTAGTCTCAAGAGGTTTGTTGGTGAAGGTGGTAAGAGTAATTGGTCGGACCCTGGTTCCGTTGAGCCTTACATGGTGGACCGTTTGGTTTGGCCAGACCATAGTCTGAACTTAAACCGGGCCCATGCTGATTATCTCTTGGATGGCCCAAATCTTGCTAAGGAATCATGTGGTGATTTTGGCTGCATTTGGTAACGCTTTTCAGAAGTACTTTTTTGCTTTTGAAAGCTAAAAATTGCTTTTAAAAGCAAAAGTATCGTTTGGTAACACACACGAGAAGCAATTTACTAAAAGCAAAGAAGCTATTTTATTGCTTTTCACCGGAAGCAACAAAACGTTGCTTCTCAATTTTTTTACAAAATTGCTATATTGCTTTCAAAACCCCTCGATACCCTATTGCTTTATTCCTATATTAAAGATGATGCCTCCATACTCACTTAAGAAGCAACAACGTATTGTTATTGCTAGAGCTGGCAAAATGCCACCCGACCCGATGGGTCAACCCGAATAACCCGATTATAAATGGGTTGGGTTGACCCGTTTATTAATTGGGTTAGGTTTCCCCAACTCGCCAGTAATCGGGTCAACCCGATTATGACCCATCAACCCGACAGGTAACCCGATTAAAAAAAAAAAGATGCCAAAAGTATCATGTTTCGACCCGATTAACCCCAAAACCCGACCCGAACCCAGTACAACCTGATCCAATTAACCCCCCAACCCTATTTTAATAATATTTTTTGAAAAATAAAAATAATAATAATAATAAACGGGTTGGCAGATTGGGTTTGGATTGGGGGTTTTCCAACCCGCCTTAATTTAGTCCAACCAGATTATGACCCGATTAACCCCAACCTGATTATGATCCGATCCGAACCCGACCCAACTCGACCCATTGCCAGCTCTAGTTATTGCTTGTTGTGTATTACATAATTTTATCAGAATGCAAACACATGAAGATAATTTATTCACAGAATTTGAAGATGAAGAAATGGTGGTCGAAGATGAGCTAGCAGATTCAAGTTCAGAACAACCCATAGAGATTGATGTGACAGCTAGATCTCGACGAAAGATGTCAGAATTAAGAGACTCAATTGCACATAGACTAGCTAGTGCATATGAATTAGCACAATGGTGATATTAGATACTTGTTTAGTTATTTGAATGTAATTAAATGACTATTTTATAAATCTTTTATAATATTGGACTTATATTTTTGAGTATGTTTCTAAGTACAATACATAAATTGTATACAAAACTTTTATGGAAGCAAAAAGCAATTTCTATGTTACTGCAATTACCAAACATGCTTTTTTGCTTCTTAGAAGCAAAGCAAAAGTTTACCAAACGTATTTGCTTCAAAAAAAGATCTTTCAAAAAGCATAAAATTGCTTTTTTGCTTTCTTGCTTTTAGAAGCAAAAAAGCAAAAGCATTACCAAACGCAACCTTTATCTATTGAAAATTTGGGTCTCGGTGTTTCTAATTCTCCATATGAGACAGGCCTGATGAATCTACCCATGTCTACATCTACACCAGCCCAGTTGTTTGAGTTTTCAGCTTCGGGTAGCTCCCCATCCCAAAGTCTTGGCAGAACAAAGACTTCTCCAAAGGTTTTCATTTGTCTGCTTCTCCACATCTTATACTATCGGATTGAGGTCCTTTATCCTGTAAGAAGCCAAGCTTGCCTTCAAGAAGTCATAGCAGCAAGAGGTTTGCAAATCCCCGTCACTTATCTCAGAAAGTTTCCATCTCAGAATCTAGCCCATGTAAGGAACCTACTCCAACCTCTAAGAAGAGAAAACTTCGAATTGAAGAGGTTTCCCCACCCTCCTCGAAACTTCTGCCTTCCCCTATGGAAGGCACCTGACGAAATGAAGATTTGTTTTTGGAACTGTCATGGCCTTGGTCAGGCCATGACTCAAGATCATCTGAAGGACCGACTTTTGAAAGATCATCTGCATATAGTGATGTTATCAAAGACTTTTGCTTCTGTTCCTTTATGTAATAAGGTTGCTCACAGGAATGGTTTTGAAAATAACGTTTTTGTGATCCCATCTGCTGATAGACGAGAAGGAATTTTGCTGATGTGGAAATCTGATTGCAAGGTTTTGGTACTAAATCATTCGGATTGGATGATTCTTTTCTAGGTATCTTATAAGGGATTGACATGGGCTATACTTTTTGTGCATGCAAATTCGAAGTTTGAGTTTCAGGTTGAGCAATGATCATTTATTGAGAATTTCACGGTCCAGCTTTCCTGTCCATGGCTCCTGTGTGGAGATTTCAATGCTATGCTTGATCAGTTGGAGAAGCGTGGGGGCCTCCCAATTCTTCGAAGTCATCTCGAGGGATTCCAAAGCTTCATCCACAACTACAATTTAACTGAGATCCAGAATAATGTACCAAAATTTATGTGGAGCAATGGCAATTTGGCAGAAGGAAAATTTATGAGAAGCTTGATAGATTTTTTATGTAATTTGGAGCTCTAGAGTTCTTCCCCCTCCCCATCTCTTATTCACAACCGCGTGTTGCTTCTGATCATTGCATGATATTTATAGACCTCCTTCATGAGAATTTGAAGCGTCGAAGACCTTTTCGTTTTGAATCTTTTTGGCTACAAGAGGAGTCTTGTCATAATACAATTGATAAATCTTGAAAGGCAGGTCAGCAGGAAGGTATTCAAAGGCCACTCAAATCAAAACTAACAAGATTAGTAGGAGATCTCAAAAGTTGGAACCATGAGAGAGTAGGGAATATTCGTAAGAGGAAAAATGGGCTGTTGTTTAATATTGAACAACTTTAGAGCAAAATGGCTAGTCAATCTGATGAGAATTTGTGGATAGGGGAAAGACGGCTACAGAGTATGCCAAGGTTATTCGTCAACAGGAACCACTTTGGCACCAAAAGTCTCAAGTTACTTGGCTAAAATAGGGCGATAAGAATACTGCATTATTCCATAAATCCACTTTGCTAAGGCATCAAAGAAACTTCATTGATTCACTCAAAACTCCAGAAGGTACTGAGACAAAGGATCAAACAGAGCTGGAGAAATTTATTGTCCACTACTTCAGTGACATTTTTAAAGCTCCACCTCAATGGTCAAAACTTGATATGCCAGGTCTCCTTTCTCAGGTCATATCTGTGGAACAAAATGAACCTATCTCACCAGTGCAGAGTTCAGATGAGATTTGGACTACTACAAAAAATATGAAACCTTTAAAATGTCCGGGACCGGATGGCTTCCAAGGCATCTTCTTCCATCAATTCTACGACATTGTAGGAGATGATATTGTAAAGGTTGTCCAAGAATATTTTCAATCTTCCATCATGCTGGTAGAATTGAATCATATATACATCTTCCTTATTCCAAAAATTCTGCAACCTAGAAGAATTTCATATTTCAGGCCAATAAGTTTGTGTAACTTCGTTTACAAAATTTTCTCAAGGATTCTGGTCAATAGAATGAAACCTTTGCTACCAGAAATCATATATACATCTTCCTTACTCACATTATGTATGTGCATGATGTGAGTTTATATGGTTTTTCAACTGAGAGTGAGGTTCATTTTCTTGTTCGTTTACTCTATCACTATCGTTCAGAATCAGGACAAGAATTGAACATACAGAAATCTTCTATTCTCTTTAGCAGAAACACCTGAAGTTTGCAAGTTAGATTGAGGAAGAGTTTCAATATTTCTGGATCACATCAACACTTTAAGTACTTAGGCGTCCCTTTGTTGAAGACTAAGTCAAAACTTGCTGACTGCAATGAAGTGCTCCAGAAAATTACATCAAGACTAGCTGGTTGGAAGTCCCTCATGCTCTCACAAATGGGTTGTCCCACCTTGATAAACTCAATGCTTAGCTCCCAACCCATACATTTAATGAGCTGTTTTCTTCTACCTCAGGGAGTGCTGAATAAATTTGATCAATTGGCAAGGCAGTTCTTCTGGAAAAAAGGACCTGAGGATCAGCATATTCACAATTTGTGCTAGGATAGGCTCTCCCATTCTTGGAGACGAGGCAGATTTTATGAACAAGGCCCTTGTTCTGAAAGCAGCGTGGTAGCTAGACCAGAATCACCAAAGTCTTTGGGCAAATTTTTTGAAGAGTTCATACTTTCCTGCAACATCTTTTGATAAGGCTTCATGCACAGCCTCCCAATCCTTATGGTTGGAGGCAATTACACAAAGTTAAAGAATGGATTGATAAAGGCAGTTTTTGAGGAGTTGCTGACGGGAGCAATATTAACATTTTTCATGATAATTGGGTCAAGAGTGTTGAAGGAAAGCTAGAAGTGCAGAAGAACAACCACTTATTTGATCTGTCTCAGGTGAGCTAGCTCATAAATCATAATGGAAATTGGAATATGTCTCTCATAAATCAGTTTTGTAACCATTCAGTTGCTCAAAAAATCTGCTCTACCCAAATTTCTTCAGCTCTGGGTATGGATAAAAGATATTTGAGTGTTACTTCTTCAGGTTTATATTCAGTAGCATCTGCATATTTGTTGATGAGTTTTAGGTTCCCACCATTCTCTGATTCCCTTTGGTTGAAAATTTGGCTTTTTGAGATGTCAACAGAGGATTAAATTATTCGTTTGGAAGTGCCTAGCAGGAGGTCTCCCTACTGCTGGTGTGCTATCTCAGCGTATCCCAAATATTGATAACATCTGCCTCCTTTGTAAAGAAAATGTCGAATCGGTAGAATTTATTTGGTTATCTTGTCCTTTCTCAAGAGCCGTGTGGTTTCATGTTTTAGGCAGAGCTCTCCAATACTTTGATCAGGTAACTCCATCAATTCCGATTGTTTGCAAAGAATTTGAGCAGCTGAAAACTGATACTATCCGTTGCAATCAGGTGCTGCAAAACGGTCAAAATCAGCAAGTTCCCAATGAGGTCTTCTGGATCTATCCTCAACAGCCGTACCTAAAAGTGAATGTTGATGGTGCTTTCCGTCAAGCACAACTGAGAGCATCAATTGGAGATGTAATTCAAGACTCCAATGGTATCTTTATTGGGAGGTTTGCATCGGAATTCTATGCCTCCTCTGCTATTACTACTGAAGCTTCTGCAGCCCTTGAAGGTCTTAAGCTAGCTCGGTCCTTACAATGTGCATATGTTATCCTTGAAGGTGACTCTTTGTCTCTTATCCAAATTCTGCAATCGCATAACCCAGTCCATCCTTGGAGTATTGATGGTATTATGGCCCAAATCAAGATTGAAATGTCTCATTTTGAGGATATTGTGTGTTCTCATATTTTCAGAGAAGGCAATCATGTTACAGATTGCCTTGCAAACTTCGCCTTGATTATTTCTCTTGTTTACGGTTGGGTTCTACCCCTCCTTGTATTTCCCCTATCTTATGTGATGATAGGTGTGGTTATACCCTTTTAAGATCAAATTGAAGGTGCTCTTCTTTTCCCCACCCAAAAAAAAAATTTGGAGAGAGAAGAGATTGGTACCAACCGAAGAGTCTTGATAGATCCGAAGAGACAACGATCACCGTCGAAAACAAAGGTTCATCACTCTTGAAACTTTCGGGTAGGGGCTTCAGAAAAATTATAGGAAAAGCTAGAATTTTCTCCCACCATTGTATTTTACTCATAATCAGAGACCTCGCTCACATACTTTCAAGTTGTTTCAATTCTACCCAAAAGCCAAGAGTATGTTTTAAAACCTCCCCTGTAGGGCCCGAAATCAAATATCTACATTTTCTTCAATATTTAAACGTGTTACTGATGGAGGACACTTTTGGATCTTCTAATACCTGTAGGGGGTGCAACTTGGTCCGGTTTGGTCCAATTGACATCAACCTAAAACCAAACCAAGGTTTGTACCTGTCAATCTAAATTCAAAACAACCAAACTGAGAACCAATCACTTCCCGAAAATTGAACCTATCATACATACATACATACATACATACATATGTTCTATTCGATTTAATTTAGTAAAGCACATTTTTATTTTCAGATTTTAATCTCAATCGATTTGGTTTGATTGAGACATCAACCAAAAACTGAATCAAATTAGTTCAGTTTACATATCTAAGAACCAAAAGCAAACCATACACTTTGAAAACAAACACAGAGTTGCTTTAAGCCAGTCAGTTCTCGGTTTCAATCAAACCAAGTCTCAAACCTACTAGGGCTATCAATGGGTCGGATCATGAGCCATTTATCGCCCGTTTCTGATTAAATAATTGGACTTTTGCCGTTTAAATATCCGTTTGGTCGAATTCGGATCAGAAAATCATATTCAAATTCGAATCAGGGTCATATCCGCCCAATTAAGGTCCGGGTCCGATTAAATTACATATATGTTTGTAATTTTTTTAGGTTTATAAGGATGCTTAAGTAATTTTAATATTCTTCTTTTAAATTAATATATATATCATCTTAAATATGAACCTAAGATATAGATTTTAGGATTATTTGTAGTATTATTCAATATAATTATGTAAACAAAGGCTATTTAATTGGATTTTTCAAATTTAAACATTTAATCAGATAATCGGATTCGGATACAGATTTTATAACTATATTCGGATTCGGATTCAATATCAAGTATGAAGGATCCATCGAATATTTAATTGGATTCGGATATCCTATAACTTATTCGGATTCGGATCTTGGTGGATCTGGTCCAAATCCCCGTTTACACCTCTAACACCTTCTAGTGTGTGCACATACATGTCACACATTTAAATTTAAGAGGCATTCAAAAGAATTAGACATAATATGTAGTTACTGGAAATTGAAGTCTTTTAAACTCTCAAAGAGACATATGAGAAACCAAAATTTAGGCTACATTTCTTGACTTCCCTTTATATGATAGTTTAGATTTCACCCTTTATATGATAGTGTAGATTTCGCTTAGTTTTTAGCTATAGATGGTAAGGTTATCCAAAAGTGGTAGATAATATTATACATGTCACAGACTTACAGCCCATCAGAGATGACACAAGCATCCTACCTTTTGCAATGTTATTTACAAATTGTGTTAGTATAAAAAGACAAAATGAGAAAAGACGCAGATATTTTCTTCTATATTAATGGAATGATGGGTCATCGTTTGTGTCCCTTTCACAGGGGGTAAAATATGACCCTTCACTTGGAACCCCAATCCTATTCAAACCACCCATGAAATGAAATATCTTATGCAGCTCCTCTCAGACCCAACCACACAAGTTACTTCAATCTTCCATGGCTGCTTCTCTCTCAATTGGCCATCCTATCGGCACCATCACCACTTCAACTTCCCCTAGCAGATCTACTTCAAGAAATCACATCTGCTTATCTTGCCAAAGCCGCGAACCGATCGATTCGTCGGATTTGAAGACAAAGAAGGTGGACAAGGGAAACAATCATCTGTTTACAATAATTTACGGGGGTATTCAGAAGCTCAGGAAGGGATTGAAGGATGAATTGAGTCCTAAGCAGAAAGGAGACTGGAAAGACTTAGTGTTGATGAGCTTCTCGTTTGCCGTTTATATCTACATGTCTCAGAAGATTGTTTGCGCTTACTGTGCCTGGATGTCCATGCCAAAACAACCATGGTAGTCAGTTTCTCTCCATGGAGATTCGTCTCGTCTAATTTCATCGTGAAACCAGGAAGAATTGCGGATTGGCTCTAATCCAACTTCTCTTTGCTTGTAATTGCTTTATCGATTTGGGGTTATGACTCTAAAATTCTCAATTTGGGTTTTGTAAGCCATACCGTAAGTTGCTATTGGGATGTAAGTGAAAAAAGACCTCTTTTCGTGTATTAATATATATACAATAATTACTTCTTAGTTGTTCAACTTTAATCAATACAAAAATGTCTCGTTTGGGCGTTTTTAACCTTTTCAACAGATTTTGTTAGATACTTCTGAACAACTAATCTTCTCCCATTTCGTTCCTCTCATCCATATTTCTGAACAATCTCTTCTACAACTAGATACCAAGGTTCATAAGAAGTTTTTATAATTAATGTACGAATTGAATCAGTACGCAATAAGGTTATGAGATATTCTCGTTGGTTAAAGAAGAATACAATAGTTGAGACTCGATGCCGATGGTCGACATCCAAATGTCACCCATTTCATCACCTTAAAGTTACAGGTTTCATAGGAGTGATTTTTGCTGATTGTGAGCAGAATATCACGCATTAGATCAGTCATCTTTGCTCTTGATCTTGGAGAGGCGATACACTAGTGAAACCAGCCACTGCCAAATGAGGATCAGCCAATTTTTCCTTTTGGGTATGGGTTCAGGTCTTGGTCCCAAGATTCCTTTGTATAACTCTTTCTGCTTCTGATAAACAGCTTTGTCATGCTCTGCCAGCAAACGAAGCTCCTTTGCAATTGCCTTGTCCTCGGGTGCGTGTTTACGGGCCTTGAGGAAATCTTCCCTTGCAGCATCTGTCTGGCCAAGTTCTGCTCTAGCTTTCCCTCGCCTGAATAGTGCTTTGACATTGTTTTCATCCTCTGCCAGTACCTGAGATGTCATATTCATATAAACAAATTAATTGATCAACTGACAAAATGTAATGGAAAACCACCAAAACTTGCTTCCTTGGAAATTGACTGTGAAGACTCAAAGATGATATTCTATGTTCAGTGGATAAACCAAATTTAAGATTTAGGTTATATATGAGCTATATCATGAGGGGATGGGGGAAAGATGAAAAATTATACACTACAATACTGGTTTTTCTTCACCAAGTGCGGAAACATTTGTCTGGGTTCTTCCTAAGCATCTGCAACTTGATGCAAAGGCTACATCTGAACAACATAAACTGACCTAGAAGTGATGATGCAAAGAAAAATAATACCCATTTCCAGTTGAGTTGTACCAGCCTTTTGGTTTTCCATTCCGCTAATAACTGCCAAGAAGAAACTAGTGTAACCAAGAAAGAATTCAAGCCTCGAGTAAAGTTGGAGAACGTTATAGCAGGAACACCTTTGTAACAGTTCCAAATTAACATTGGGAGGAGTTGTTGCTAAACAGTTGGATAAAGGAAAAAAATAGACTCTAGAAGATACAAATGTACACAAGACTTTGTAATAGCTAAGCACAATAACATGGAAAACAAAATGGAAGAAGGTCCACATAGAAAATGACATTCAGGAAAATTCAAAGGATAGAATATTTTTATATGCTAGAGTTGCAGAGAAAATAGGTGCCTTAAACATGTGTAATCAGGATATGGCATTCTGCATGAACGGATAGGTATACTTGGTGTTACTGAAGTTAAAAAAACAAAGTAATGTGTTACATACAATGCTACATTGCCCAATGGCTTCTTCATAGCGCTTGAGTTTTATGAAACAGGCAGCCATGTTGAGGTGGCATGGATTCTTTACAGCCAAGGCCATATCCCGATACTTCCCAAACAACTGAAACATGAAGTCATCTCCCATATATGCTACGGCCTGATGACATGAAGACTGTTAGCACATCCTATACAAATTCAGAACGCCAATATTGAATAATAAAATAATTATCCAGGAAATCAGGAGTCTGTAACCATTTCATACTGTTGCATAGCCTCTTCCAGCTTCTCATCTTTGAAATACACATTCCCTTCCATTTTTCTCCTGTCTGCCGCCCCAATCCTTTCTTCCACCGTCATGTCACTACGAGCCTTCCCCTGGAAAAGTGCATTTCAGATATGTGAAAGTTCGCATATTATGGTATTTGCACCTGAGATAGATGTGCAGGATTATACGGCCAAAACAGCCAATTCTATGGTACAAAAATATCTTCTGGGAAGCGATGCTGTCCCATCATTAGCCTTGTATCAATGATAACTTACTTCTTTGGTTTCATCAAAACCTATAAGCTCAACTTCATACAGAAGATCTGCCATAGGTGGAACATTTGGAAAAGAAAAGCTGCCTTCTTTGCCATATCCTAATTCCCAACCAACATGCAAAAGGGCACGTTCACCAGCCTTCATACTCGATACGCCAATACCCAATCCAGTCATCTCAGTTTTCTCTTTTGACAAATAAGAAAAAATATCAATGACCCATGCAATAATCAACAGATTATCATAAATGATGCACATTCAGCAAAGAAGAAATAACCAGTCAAAGCTTCAGTACCAAAATAGTAATCAGATGAAAGCATATTTCATGGATAAAATAGCATTTATTAAAGGATAAAAGAGCAAAGAACTATACAATGGGGCATAAATGCCAGAAACAACCCAGCCCAAGAATATCTGCTCAAAAGGAGGAAAAGAAAAAAAGTAAAATTAAGGGTGAGAAAAAAAACACTAAAAACAAATTACATTTAGCTAAATGGTCATTCCATCATTCAATGCACCAAAAGGAAATAGTATCATGATCACAAGTCCAGCAAAGAGAAACAGCAATGGAAGAGAGCCCTATTCAGCAAAGAAATCATTTGGCTGCCACTTTTTCCTAATCTTCAAATATTTAGATATTTCCCTCTTTTCAAATTGATCAGAAAGCCACAACCACACATATTTTCCAAAGAAACCATGGCCCCCTCAGGTCCTTCCCCCTTAGGACAGGGAATAGTGTAATTAACTCTCTCTCTCTCTCTGTGGATGTGAGCCACTATATCTGACATCGTTTCTATTAGCACAGTTCAAGAAGGCCCAGATTGAGTGATTAGTTTTATGACCTCATTTCCTTCAACAGATATCTGACAGCATTAATGTCACTGCTAATGCACCAAGGTGCATGCCAAAACTCCCAAAACTATCATTCCATAAGATCATGGAATATGTAGCTGCCATTACAAACCAGCATCCATGTTTCTTGACAATAAGAAACCTAAGAACAACTTAAATTTGTGTATCCATCCTCTCCAACACAGCCCTATTCCACCCAAGTGAAACATCATGCACCTATTTGCTGGCAAAAAATCACATTGTATGACAGATCAATTACCTCACAACTCTTCCAAAACCGCACCTTCAGAGGCTTCTAGCTTAGTCTCCTCTAACCCTGAAAATGCTTATCTGCATCACCTTAATATTACCATTACTCCATACCAGGCCACAACTCAAACCACCTTCATCATTATGCTCCAGATCAGATTACTATGATCACATGGGATTTTATTTCTCAAATGCACCACCACCTTCCTACATGCATTATCATGCCTTCAGTGCAAGCTTTGAATTTTCAACCAACAAACCTAGAAATTTCTCAAACACCAAAATTTTATCAGTGACTTGCTCAAAAGTAAGGTCCACAAAAGTAATTGAAATCAAGCTCATATTTTTATCAGAAACAGTTCATGCAAAAGGTCAAAAACCTCATAAAATAACCCTCAAAGAAGTCCAACTTGTACTGATGATGAAAGCAACAATATCAACACGGCCAACTAGAAAAGCACCCCTCCAAGTTTTCAATAACAACAAACCACCCTATATCAGGGCATTGACTAAACATTGATAACACAAACATCCAACTCCAAAAACCTAAGAGTCACAATGCCCGGTTCAACCTGGGGGAAAGGTGGTGCACTCAGAGTACATGTGGTAGGCAATGGAAGATAGCCTAATCCAAAAAATAAAAAAGAAAAAAACATTAGCTAAAGAACTTCAGCAACAAGAAAACATGTAATAGGCCTACAACTACCCATGAGACATCCTAATACTAACTCAAGGCTTCATGTATTTGCAACATGGCTGAAACATGGATTTGTCACATTGTGCCACATTGATGTTTAATTGGTCCCGTCCACTAGGCTGCTGAATCATTATCTTTTCATAGGGGACAAAAAAACTCGACCTTGACTTTGTTGTCAAGGTTTCAACAAGTACTGGAACTTTCACTGGAGTTTTTGACCTTTGGTTTCTTCCATATTCACCATTTTTCTGTTTGGAAGGATTCTGATTGCCTTTGGCCTGAAATCGGAATACAACGCAACTTCAATTTGACAATTGTACTAGAGGATTCCATTTCTTCAAGCAAATTAATGAGATAATTCAAGCATGAATGATTAGGTTCTCTTCTTTCAAGTCCAACTCCTTGATATCCTTCAAGTTTTCCCTCTTCTTAGAGTTAACCTTGTTTTTCCTATCCCTCACAGTCCTTTACATGCGACACCTCTCCTACAATGGTGAGCCTCAATCAGCAATCTTAGCATAGATACAGCTACTATATCTATCTTCCTTTTAAAAAAATTTTAATTAATTAAACAGCCATACCAATGTTCTTCCTTCCAACTTCTTCATTTATTTGATTGCCTTTTATTCTGACTTTATTTGACATTCTTGATTCTTATATTTCTAGGTTAGCCTACATCACAAAGAAAAGACTCAGGGAAAGTCATTCTTAAGGATTTTCCAAATATTACATACTCAATTTTTAAGCAGAACTGAAATCTCTAGTTTCCATGATTATGAACCCGAATATTAAATACTTAATTTTTTTCCAAATATTAAAAACTCAATTTTTCAGCGGAACTAAAATCTCTAGAAATGTTTATTCAAAAGGATAAGAATTAGACTACTTCACACAACACATAAATATTAACTGGATATCAACAGAAGAAGCACGACATTTGGGGGATATAAAATGTAATTAACTTCTCGAGGATAACCATCATATCATATCTTAAAACAAGGGGAAAATGAGACTGCAAGCTAAATAGGCAAATACCTTTTCCTAATATCAATTCAAGAGGTCGTAGTTCCTGCCATGTGTCTTCAAATTTGTGCTGGGTGCTTTCAGTCCATGCCCGGTAGTGCACTATCACAGTAAAGAGGAAATTATTCTAATACCCATATTACTTAAAATAAATGCATCTTTCATAAAGGACAATATCAACATATTACTCTATAAAACACCCACACACACTCAAATGCGAAAAATATCGATACATTACTCTATAAATCAGACATACACACACACTCACATACACACAAGCACGCTGTGCATGCTTATGCACATGCATACACAGGGGGGACTCCTTCAAGATCAGATGAACCCTAATATATATTTTATGCATGCATGTGTGTACGAACATGCACACAAACAAGAAACATAAGGTCCCATCAAAGTAGGGTCCCATCCCCCCCCCCCCCCCCCCCCCCCCCCCCCAATCTCTCTCTCTCTCACAGGATCAGAAAAACCTGAACATAAAAGAAGATTTTCATACATTGAACTGCTATCTCTTGACAAAAAATAAATACAAAGAAACTACCACATGGAAACCAATTCTCCTCGTGCTATGCAGGAATAGAAGCGTGAGTGGTTTGAACTACAGGGATAACATCTTCTCATTCAGATTCACAGCATCAGAATCCTCTAGCTTAAAATGCAAAACTTCTACCAAACCAGAACAAGATAGAGATATACAACAGATGGCACTCAAATAGAAACAGCAGTGTTGAGTGTACTAGTGCTTTGGTTTACTTATGTCACATGAATCAATTTAAGCCTATACATCCTTTGTATTACTCTTAGGCACATTATAGTCATCATGTTTTATGTGCTGAAAAAAGACAATGTGAGCATGAGATTGTTGATCCCTCTCCTTGCTTTTCCCTATGGCTGTGCGTGGTTTGCTGAAATATAGAGGGAAGTAAAATGAGCTTTCCAGCAATATTTATATTCCATTTGTTGAAAATGCAGGCCCATAAGAATTTGTTTTCAAAAGAATCACATTGTCCATCAAAACCACAGGAAAACCATAGAAAGTAAAGTTTTTTTTCCCAAAGAACCTTGTTTACAGTCAACATTCTGTCAAACCATAAGAAAGCAGTGGAAAGTAAAGTTTGACTTTAGTTTCTGACTAACCAAACACAAATAGGTGATAGTCAGAACCTCATCGCAAAAGGAATATTTCCTTAACAAGCCTTACTAAAATGCAGCAAGCAATGCATTTAGGAAGCCATTTCACATCAAGTATCAGCCCAATCAAAACCAATTCACATCACCAGATATGACATGACTAAGCCAAAATGGATTGATTATATCCAGGCCTACCCTGATTAATCGCCCCACACCCCCCGCCGCACCAAAAAAAAAAAAAAAAAGCTGTATATTATAGTTTTTATAAAAAAAATTTTAAAAGTGAACACTAAGACAAAGTAAAGTACAATAATAAATAAACAATATGCAACCTCAGTGCAAACAAATCTTAAATACTATTTAAGAAGGTTAGAATATCATCAGTAACAGAAAACTTAAGACCTTTGGCTGAAAGCCTTGCTTTGGCATCTGGCTTTCATTTGACGGATCCTTCGCATGTACAATTGAAACTTCAGCTCTTCTTTAAAAGCCTTCTATGCTTTTATATTTTGGTTTTATTTTAATCATTTCCTCCTCTCCCCATAAAATTTCCCTTTAATGGTTAAAAATAAAGAGAAAAGACCAAAACATCGCTCCTTTCCTTTGCCTCTGTGGGTTGCATCTAAATCATACCCTAAGGCTATACAGGACTTTTGACCATGTTGGATATCATAATTGAAAGTTAAAGACAATCCACCAAATTGGAAATTTTCGAACTCTCAATCTCAGAGCTATAGGGTAAAGAATACACAAAAACACTTAACTAGAGACAGGGTGCAATGACTAAAAGAGACTTACAAAAGCATGTTGAATATTTCACTGGTTTCTGACCATGACCTTCTTTGATAATTTGCTTTGTAACTTTCTCATGAAGGATTTCCACTTCTGAATCAACCTTTGGAGGACTGCTGGTATCTTGCGGAGGTTCCCCGTGCACAAATGAAGCATGTTCAGTAACAATTTCATTGTCATCATTTGATGCTGCATATACAGAAACCGATCATTTTTCCATTATATTCCTTTTTGGCTACATCTTATGATCATCTATGTCAATATTAGTTACATATTCAATAAATATTGCTAACAATTCTACTTCAACCAGAAGCAAAGGAAAAAAAATTAACTTCACATCATTCAAGCAGCTAGCTTTCTGAAAAATAAATATATGAACCAGTCAACATTATTGCAGATGCCATTTTGATGTTGCCAGGCCTTCTCAAGATGTGGTAAAATCAAATATGATAACATGTGCAGTATGCTTCCGTTCGTGTGTGCATTAGATTAGTCTCCAATCATCCAGTTGTTTCGTAGCTAAATTTAGACCTCAAAAAGACAGATCATGAACACTTTCTAAGGTTCCACTTCTTGAAAATGATCATGATTTAGAGCTTCAAAGCCGACATGCTCTTAATCTAAAATATGCCCCTACCCCTTTCAAAAGAATTATAATGTTCACCATAGAAGAAAATGATTACAACAGTTTATGCCTGCAATGTAGCATCATTTCATCTTACTAGAAATAAAAATAACAACATTAATATTTCAGACCTTGTACCTATTATTATTAATTTACTTTCTTTAAAAAGAAAAAGTAGGCATATAACCTGCACAAGGAAAAGTCATATACATTATCAAGCTATGCTCATGATTTGTTTGACAAGAAAATCATGATGGTTGTAACAACATATACTGCTTATGACATACCATAGACTTCTCCTGGGTAGCATGAGTTCAAGCAGCGACAACACATACTACTTCTAATCTGCTACATGATTCCATGTTAACATAACTTCTCCTAATTGCAACAATGACTCAAGTTTACAACTAATTGAAAGGAAAAGTATAGGACCACAAGCAGGGATGTCAATATGTACTCATTTACCCAGTTACCTGATCTACCTTGGTTCTGGCTCTAACATCTTGGAACCACATTTGAGTAAACAATAACCCAAGTTCACCATATATCATTTGGTCTGATTCTGGTTAGTCACTTTAGGAAATATTCAAGAATCAGTTCCACACCGAGTAACCACACAGTTATGTAATGTATCCATCTAATATTTTTTGTTACGAGTATATTTAAGAACTAATTAGATTGTACAGCGTATTTGAAAATATTTAGTAGTTTTAGTCAATAATAATTAATAAATAGTTACTAAATGCTAAATACTTATGAATTTTATAATAAATAATTATTTCAACAAAAAAGAGTCCAAGAAAAATGGGTGGAGAATTATTTCTAATGTATATGTAAGAATACATATTTAATTTTTATTTATAAAGTTCTTTCTTCAGTGTTCAGTAAGTCCAGAGATTTTTTATTCTAAGCTTTTGTTATAAAAAGAGAAGATATCTTTTGTTAATCAGTAATGAGAATATAATATATTATTAGAGACAGAGGAAGAATATAGAGGTCTTATAGTTAGAAAAACAAAAACAATTGCGTAACCCAGCTCCCACAAAAGAGCTAATAAGACAACTATTTTAAATCTAACAACTCATCTAAAGATGGAATGCTAACAAAGAAATCATCTATCTAGCTCCTGCTTTTGCCAATTTATCTACAATATCATTCGCCATTCTAAGCAATTGCTCAAACAAATCATTCAACTCTAGTGCAAGAGCTTTAGCAAGGGCGGTTAGATGTAAGAGTTCCCAAGAACCCATCCCCTCCCTCCTCATCCAAAGAATGATAGTCACCGTCTCCCCTTCCACCAACAAGTTTCTGAAGCCTTCCTTCTTTGCTTGCTGTAACCCAATATGAAGTGCAAGCAGTGTTGCATGTATGGAATCACCTTCTTCAACCACACCAAAATAGGCATGTATAATAGTTCCCATGTTATCTCTAAAAACTCCACCAACTACAGAGGGACCCAGATTGCCTAAGAAGCCATCCATCAAAGTTCAGTTTAATATCACCTTTTTCTAGAGGTTTCCAAAAAGCCACCCCACCATCAACCGTCTTGAAGGATAAGCCCCTAAAGTCTTTGTACCCCATAGCCCATGAGGCCATTGCTGCCAATAGACTCAAATGCATCTTAAATAGTGGTCTTCCTCTCATTAAAGATCCTGCCATTCCTTTCTTTAAGAATGTACTAGAAAAACAAGCATATAAAGGATACAACCCCTCCTCTATCCCCATAGAGCACCATTGACTGCACAAGATACTAAAGAATCCGGCATCAATCATGTCATGTTAACTAAGGGTGCAACTTGGACCGGTTTGGTTCAGATTGACATCAGCCAAGACCAAACTGAGGTTTGTGACTGTTAACCCAAAAACCAAAGTGAACCAAATTGCAAACCTATCACTCAAACCTGAAAACCAAACCAAACATATATGTATACACTGGTTTGATTTGGTTTGTTTCAGATCAGTTTAGCGAAGCATATTTTTAAGTTATGGTTTCAGTTCGGTTTGATTCAGTTCAGTTCGGTTTAATCCAAACATCAACCCAAAATTGAAACAAAATAAATTTGGTTTACAGATTTTAGAACCAAAACCGAGTGATTAAGTGGTTAAATTGCATATTTAAGCCACTGACTGAGGTGAAAAATACAGAAAAATCCCTTTATATTTTCTTAATAAAGCATTGACTTGTGTTGGTGGCCTAAGCATTGAATTGAAGTTTTATTGTATTTTTTAGGCTTAATTGTGCATGGAAAGTGTGCTTAATAAGAAACTTGGGATTGCCTAGAATTTTCTGGTTTAATTTTGGGTAAAGAAATGTCTTGACATCAAAATTGAGATTAGGCATGGGTTAGATGAGCATGATATTGATTAAAATAAAATTAGATGGCATAAGTCCCATGTGGCATTCTACATTGCCATCACAAGCAATCAGGTAAACTTAACATTTACTCTTATACCCCTCACTAATAATGCTATTGTTTGTTTGTTACAGGGGTAAATGAGGAAAACAAAAGAAACCAACGTTCATTGGTTTCGTTGGCTGACGTGGCTAACCGTTTTGGAGTTCGTTGAGGATGGATGAATGGGGGAACAAGGAGCTGGAGCAGAAGGGGACAAGGGAAGAGGAGGTCAATCACGAGAGAGGGGGGAGCGAGAGCATGGTGGCGGCTGGATCAAGCTCTTAGGGCGTTTTTCCCATTTGGCAGCTGTTTTTCTTCATTTTTTGCATTTCTACTTTTTCTCCCAATCGACTTCTTATGTTTCTGGGTTGGACGACCACTGCAAGAGCTTCAACTGATTGAAGAGCAACCAGTATAGCCCAAGCACAGAAGGAAGAAGCCTGGTTTTGTGTTTTCTTCCTCGTATATTTGGAGTTTTCTATAATCTACTTGCTGTATTTTTTCTTTTCAGTAAATCACAGTGTCTATTATTGTTTTCCAGTTGTTTACACGAACTCAGAAGTTGTTGTTTATAGTTCTGATTTGAACCATGAATGATTGGGGGTTTGTTTGAAGATTATCCATTCAACTGTTACTTTTGTGCAAGGTTTTTATTAAAATTTTAGAGTTCTATCTTCATTTTCTTCTCTCATTACGTAACTCTGTTTTGCTTTGCTTGGGTAACTTTCTTTTTGATGAAATCTTCCATGGCTGTAGCTTATTTCATGTGTGTGTAATCTGAAGCCTAAGCTCAGGTGGAGCTCTATCGTGGATTGAATATTCTGTTCTCATCAAATTCATATAAGTTTCCATGTTTAAAACTTTTAGGATTTCAAATCATTTCTCATTAGAATAAAAACAGAAATTCTTCAATTCAATTTTTGATTCATTGTTGACATGCAGGCACAATGGATGCTTAGATTGGTTAATTGGGTTTTTCTAATCAGGTGGTAATTCCAGATTTGTTTTGGAATCCTATCGGTAACTTAATGTTTCACAACAGGGTTTACAAGGTTATATTTTCTGAAAGCCAAATTCATGACAGAATTGGCATTCGTGGGAGATATTTGAGAGTGAAAAGAGGTTCAATTCATGAAGAGCAAGACCTGTAGCTTAGGGGTTTGTTATTGTGTTTTTTTTAGAGATTCTTGTTGCTTAATATCTTGATTTAACTTGAGTTTAATCTCTATTTCTTTTAGTTTTCCTCCATTGTTATTAGAGTACTTTTTCTTAGAGTTAGGTTTTAATTAGATTAATTTTCTTGGAGCTCTAGTATTTCGTTAGGTAATTGTTTAGGTACAGATTATTTTTCCCTTATATCAAATTTAGTATGTTTAGCATTCTTTTCATTTCTTGGATTCACTGTTAAACACCATGTCCCTGAGGAAAATGACCTTGGGACTCACCCTTGTGTAACTGATAAGCTTCTGCACTTGGAAGTGATTTTAGCAGCATCTTTGCGAGCTCATCATCGAGCCATATGCTTTGAACCCCAAAATTGGTTTGGGTCACAGTTTTCGGTCTTAACCAAACCAAGTTGCACCCCTAATGCTAACCAATGGCAATAGCCATCCCCAAATATGTCTAGCGAACCTGCAATGAATAAATATGTGTTCTATGGTCACTGACACATATATAGCATACAAACATTAGGGGCAAAAGCAACATTCTTCCTCTTATTCTGGAGGTGATCAGCTGTATTGATTTTGCCTAGTAGCATTATCCACATGAATGCCTTTATTTTTTGTAGAATCAAATGCTTCAAAAGAAGCCTATGAGGAAAGGGAGTAAATGGGCACAGAGTTGTTCTCACAATACGTAGTGAAAAAGATTTACAAGGAAAAGCTCCTAAAGGGTTAGGACACCAAATACATGTATCCGGGTAATGTATATCAAATGAAAACATTCTGTCGGTGGTCATCTAACATTACATTTTTTGAGAGTTCCACTTGACTTGGACCTCTACAAAAAGATAAATTCAATTGTAGTCCAGAGGGAGGACAAGAAAGGAAACTCTAGCATTTGGGAAATTAACCAAACGATAAATCCTGGAAATTAAGAAGAAAGAACACTATCATCCCACCAAAGTTCATGCCAAAACATAAAAAGTATTGCAAAGTTTTGCAACTTTATAGGGTGTTGGGTACTTATAATGTCGGCCCTGGCTCCAAGTAGGGTACTGTTCTGCATAAAGTGGACTAAACCAAGGCCAACATGTTTTTTTTTATCAGTAAACCAGATGATATATATATATATATATATATATTATGAACTAAGATAGAAAAAGAAAGACATTCTTGAATAGGTACACAATCTGTGTACCTAAAACTAGGGATAGGGAGATTAGAAACAAAGCATTCCCCTCCCTTACTAATCTGGGAACTTATCACATGTTAAAAACTCCTCCAAAGACACAGTGGCCATCAACATTTCTGATTCTAACCAATTATAGATCAGTAACAGGAATTTCTTCTCCAAGAATTTCACGTTCTTCTCAAGGTTTCTGAAAATTCTATTATTCCTTTCAGTCCAAATCACCCAAGAAATTGCTGCTGGGATCATGTTCCACACCAAGACCTTCCTGGACTTCCCAAACTTCTTCCCCCATGCCTGCAGCACTTCATCAAATTTTTCTGCCTGAACCCATTTCAGATCAAATCTACTTAGAACTGTATTCCACATCTTGTTTGCAACCTTGCAATGAACTAAGAGGTGCTCCACTGATTCTTCGTCAAGTTTACACATAATACAACGGTTCGGAAGCTGCCATCCCCTACTTTTCAAATGATTTACTGTTAAAAGCTTGTCCAAGGAAGCAACCCACATGAAGAAAGCCACTTTTCTTGGCACAGCCTTCACACAAATCAACTTACTTTCCATCGACCTAAGACCACTAGAATTCAAAGCTTCAGACACTGATTTAACCGAGAATCTTCCCTTTTCTCCTGGTTCAGCTTAGTACTATACAGTTCTTTCAGTAAATCTTCATAATGACAAACCTCCCAGTCTAGGAGGTTTCTCCTTAGAGTAATGTTCCACACTATATCAGTCCCAATGTTAACCAAGTAATCCTTGACGGTAGCTTCTTTGTCCCAACATATATTAAAAAGAGTGGGAAACTTATCCTTTAAGCTCCGGTTTCCACACCAAGTGTCCAACCAAAACCGCACCTTAGAGCCTTCACCAACTAAAAATCTGCAATTTTTCGCAATTGAATCACTCATCTTTGCGATAGGTTTCCACAAACTTACTCTGTAGGTGTCTTTTGATTGCCTTGGGAACCAATCCCCGAATGATGAGCCATACTTCAAGTGAATGACCTTCTTCCAAAGATTCTCCTTTTCAATTCCATATCTCCAAATCCAGTTCTGCATTAAAGCTTTGTTAAATAACTTTAGTGGCCTCAACCCAAGCTCCGGTTTCATCTGGTAACGTGAGAAACTATTTGCAAAAACCAAGGCCAACATGTTCATACGCCTAAGTCCTAACTACAAGTAGACCCCTAAACTCACGCTATGAAAAAGGTACCAACTTCAGACTCAAATCATTAACTGAGACCATTAAGTATCTGGTTTCTTGATTGACTTAAATAACAAACTAGTTACTAACCAGTATGAATTATATTCAGCAAGCGCAACAAAATCAGCATGCTTTCATAGTGAAACAATCTAAATGTTGAGAAGATGACCAAATTGATATCAATGTCATCATTTAAAAATATACAATCTGACTGAAAATATAGTTTTTGACGAATCAGGATGGCCAGACAGGATTCATACGGAAGATCCAACTAAATGGGATGAGACTTTTTGCTGTTGCTGATACAAAAAAAGGCATCGTACTTAAACAAAAATTCTGTGTTCCATTATTAGTAATCATAGTTAGTATACAACATCATATGTGATGAGACCTGAGATTTCATGCCACATAGAGTAGTATTTGGTCAATCTTAACCCTTAACCTAACACTGCGCCCCCAGACAGTATACATATACAGTCCTTCCAATCATGCAAGACCCATTAATCCATGTTTACCAAAATGTCACATGTAATAGCGAGCAAACAATTTTAGAATATTTTTATAGCTTTGTATAAGAAACATGCGAGGTTCAGGGGTGCTTTTTATTACAGCATATGTATTTGAAGCAGAAAATTCAGATGTAAAAGTAAAACAAGTTGGAACTGCCTGTGGGCATATAGGATTCACCAAATTATCTGTTACATATGAAATCCATATTTCAGAGCACTTCAACAATCAATGTGGCAGCTTAAGTCATTACATTTATTAGCTGAATGAACAGGACAACAATACATACAGCTTAGCAAAACATCTTACTAATAATTTAACAGGGAAGACACCCACAGGAGGGAACTAGATGATGCATACTTCTCCCAGTTTTAAAACTTAATATGAAAATGGGTGTTCAATTCAAGCAACATATCAATCATAGTAGTAAAACATCAACTTGAATAATAAACTTTCCCCAAAGGAGACCAAAAGTTTGATGGATCACCAACTGCTTGACTTAGCTGATCCTGGGAATCCTCCATTTTTCAAAATCAACAAGCGCAATTGGCTTCGAATTTTCTGCAGAAAACTCCAATTTTAATCAAATTAGGGCCACTAGTAGAACTGAAACATAAACAATCCTAATTATTATTACTTACACTTTCACAGAGAGAGAGTGAGTGAAAGCGGATTTATTAGAATCTAAAAAAAAAAAAAAATCGTCAACTTCAAATCCAGAAAAGGATCTTAGCGGAGCTAATATCAATCCATTATCAGCGAAAAATATTCCGTACATACAAATAAACAAGATCAGAAGATATAAGCAATGTCCGTAAAATTTTAACACGGAAAACAAGATTGCAGAAATATGGCACTTAGATTAAACTCGGGCCAGTTCAGAAAACAAAAAACCAGAAATTGAAAGGGAAAAATATGAAAATAATAAAAAGGTAAGAAATATATCAAAAAAACTCAAGCTTTAATTGTAGTTTATTTAAGTAAAAAATGAACTAAAGAAAGTTGTGATAATCAAATCGTGACGAACAAAAAAACAGAGAAAACAGTGAACAGAATCGAACAGATCTATAGATCTGTCTGAGACCGTTTCAGAAAAGAAGTGACAAGTGAGAGTAAACAGAGCAGGGGGTTATACCTCCTTCGTTGCCTCCTTCAAAGCCGATCTCAGGACAAAACTCTAAACCCCGCTTTCAAAACGGTCTCCAAGAAGATTCGAGAAGAGAATCTGGACATCAAACGTTTGTCACGGGGTTTATATTCGTGGAAATTGCCGCCGAGGGATGACAAACGCTACACACTTCCTGCACTCAATCCGTGTACTTCGAAAGAGATGTGCCGAGCGTATTGAAATCGTAAGCCCTGCGGTAGACCCAGCATACGGATGCTGCCACGTGCAGCATCCGTGGCAGCATCCCCATGGGTGTCATTTATTTCACATTTCCCCCAATCGTTTTAATTCACATTTCATATGAAAAAATGGAGTGGGCATCGTCTACAGCGGGGGCTGTAGACAGCCCCTCACATGTATGGTGTGGGGCCCCCCAAATGAATGGTGGGGCCCACACCGAATGTGAGCTGTAGAGGATGTATGCTCGAAAAAATGTGAACAGAACAGCAGGTCTACCCGCAGCTTATGATTTCATCCCGTGTGGAGTGTATAATATACAATAATAATCTTTGTAGCGTAAATTCACTTTAAACATATAACAAAACATAGTAATCCGGGACCCACGAATTATTCATTTTAGTGGCTTCACATCAATATATATTGTTGTACATGCTGTAAATGGGATCTACACTGGAGATATTGTGTAATCATATGATATTTAGAGTTTTCTCAACAAGACCATTTCCTCTTATACCAATCTAAGATTTTCAATGCGAACGAAATTTCACCTGTGCCGGCAAATTTTTATCCATTTCCTGTTCCGCAAATACCTCACCTTTCTATAGGTATAAAACATTTTCTTAGTGCATTTTCGGTATTCCTTATGTCTACGATGTTAAGATCGCTGGCTAAACATTTCCAAGTATAAAATAGTTTTATAAAAGAATGCTAGCAAAAGATGAATGTAACTTGAGTAGACTTGCTGATGGGTCAAATACGATTTGGATCCACTATGGTCCACATTTAATCCAAAATATAAATCTGAATATCTACATTTGAATCCATACGGAACGGAGCTTATACAGCATAATTTGATTTTGAATCAAAATATGTGTTAACAATTCAAATTAAAGGATCCTCAAAATAAGAAAACCTAGAAAGGTTTTATGACTCAAAATAAGAAAACCTAGAAGAAGGCTTTTCTAGAAGAAAAAAGGATTTTTAGGGCTTCTAAAACATCTCTTATGAGTTTATGTAGGGTTTTAGATACATACCTGTAACAGATCCAAACCTGAAACACGCAACGAAATCAACGGATCACGAACCAGATTACACTCACATCTTTAGAGAACCTGATGAACAGGATCCTCTTTGCTTTCCACAACGTAAATCCTTCCCTAGAATGGACAAGATCCTCAGATCTTTTATGATAGAACCACTGCTCTCCGTATAAGAGGATCTTTCTATCCAAGCTGGAGCACTTCTTCTCTGGGCTCTGGCACCTTCTCATGTATGACAACAATCACCCAAATTGGGAGCTGTAATGCCCTAGATCCGGGTTACTTAATGAAACTGTAACTCGAGTCTGGAGTGTTAGTTAATCCACAGGATCTATACCAAAGTAAAGGAAATTACGAATGTAATATGATCAAATATACAACCATCAATATCAAAGTCTACTAATCCCAATCACCAATCCAAAATGTATCATAACATGAATCAATATACTACTCACAATATCCAAAAAAAGTCCAAACAGTAAAGTCTACAATCAATAAAACTACTTCTGCTCCATGTAGTAGTCCTCCTCCTTATACTCCGGGTAATTAGCTGTAGTATCTACCCATGGAGTAACCTCTTCACCAAGATCTAAAAACAAAACAAAACGTAATGAGATACGAATATCCCAGCAAGTAGCACATACATGCTCAAATACAGTTTTATAGTTCTAAAATATGATTCAGTTGTAAAACATATCATGATAATGATAACACAATATATATCTGATTAACCAGAATAATCCATCCACAATTTCCAATTCAAATACAATTATAATCAATAATCCATCAAGAAGAACCAATCTACAACATTCAATTTAAAACATTAAGTCCCAGTATGACTTATGAAATAAGACTGCCTTTAACTAGAGTAAAGTCAATGTCTACTATGCCACCTCCCGGCTTATGTGCGAAGTCGAGTACACGATCATCGTCTTATTGCGAGAGAACCCTACCAGTACAGCGAAGGATTGGGAAGAACTAACCAGTCATAGTTCGAATACATGATAAAATGAAGGAAAGCCATAGCCCACCAATACAGAGAAGGCCTCATCGAGTACATGATGGAAACGTGTGCGCGAATAAAGAATTACAACTAGCAAAGAACAATCATTCTCACTATCTAACTCCTAAATGGATCTATATCGAGCTATGCCAACTAGACTCGAAAACACAAAACCAAATATGATATCTAGTTAGCATAAACTTGACTCAACATAATCATCTCACCCCGAGTACACGAGGCATCCCTGTGTACACAGAGGCATCATCATCCCAATTACATGGGGCATCCCCAAGTACACAGAGGAAATCAGAATCCGGATCCAGTTTAGATATAAAATCCAAATCCATTGTTGCATCTACTGATAGTTTAAGACATTGCAAGTGTTTCCCATTAACTCACTTTATTTTGAAATTAGTAACCACATATTTTTAAATAAGTTTATTCTTGTAACAATTGCACAATTTCTTATTAAAAGTGAATTATTCGATCCCTAGCAGAAAATATTTCTTAATTTAGTTAACTTTAATTGCTCACTCTTTAGATCTGATTAAAATATTTCTATAACTAAAAACCACTGAATGGTTAACAATAAAACACTGTTATACAGTGGTCGCTTAGCCTAGACGTTTAGGCACCTGGGCTGGGCGACCATATTAATTAACAAAGTTTGGGTCGCCCAGCACATTGATCAGGCGATGTGCTAGGCACCCTTCATGATTTTTATAAAAATTGGTCGCTTACCCAAGGCGCTAGCTCAGGCGCCTGGGTTGGGCGACCTCATGGAATTTCAAACTCGTAACATTCAGCTTGCTGTAATTTCAATATCAACTCTTCTATCCTAGAATTTATCATCCAAATCAATTCAATTATCTTGTCTAGCACTCTAGAAATATAATTAAATGCTCTTGGATTTAATTAAAACAGAACTTCATCAATTTCTAATTCATTTCCGAATAAACTTCTAAAAAGGGGGTTTTCTTTCTAAATCATGATCAAGCTTCACCAATCAAAATTAAAGTGTTAAATCAGTGTTTTAAAGGTGATACTTACCTCTAAAGTAGAATTCAAACACAATCCTTTCCTGAATTTTAGAACTGAGCTCAAGCAACCGATCACCTTACTCAGTTTCTGCAGTAAATCATTTAAAACACTAACACTTCTTCCAAATCTAATTTCTAACTCTATCATCTCTTAATTCTAACGAAAACATAGATTACAACGCAACTAACCTGATTTCTCTCTGGAACCTAGAAATTTTGCCACTCCAATCACAAATCAGCAGCCGAATTCTCTCTCTTTGAGGCTGATCTTCAGATCTGACAAATCGCTCCAATCCTTTCTTCTACTCTCCTTCTTCTTCTCCTTAAAACCCTAGATCTCTCTCCCTTCCTTCCCAGTGCTCTAGAATTATCGATCCAGCGACTAAACCTTCTAACCGAAAATTTGGCAGCTATTTATAGTTGCCGCCCAACTCAAGTGTTTCAAATGGACCTGATCTATTGCAATGCCACACCACCAACTACTACCTGCATGAGCATGATTAAACTTGATTTGATTCTATGCTTATCACACTTCTTAACCACATAAATTTAGCCAATAAGAAAATCTTAAATACTACTTACCATTTTAATTAATCCTCATAATTTAATTCTGAAATTTTCTCTAAGTGACTTCCTCTTCTTCTTCTCCTGGAATTTGCCACCAATTAAATTTATTTAGTCATCGATAAATTCCAAATTTTAATATCATTAAAATTCGGGATTTTACAGGAGCCCTGGGATGCTATTTACAGAGAAAGCAAGAGATAGAGTCTCATGAATTTGGGATTCTTATCTACACTTCATCTCTATCTCTAACTACCTGGCCCACTCATACTGAGCATTAAATAATGGGTCGGGTCAACCACACATGGGACCCGCACCACCCACGGGTGGGACCCACATAAAATATAATAGTTTAGAAAGACCCTAATCCTATTTAAAAGTTCCCCAAGAAGTTTGAAGTCAATCCGAATTGAAGCGAGTAAGTTATGCAATTTTTTGTGACTTTTTGGAAAATTACAAAAATTGTCGTTCGAACACTGGGTATCACATTCAATTCCGCGTCTCACACTGATCTCACGCGGGTCTCACGTTGAACCACCGCTCAAACACCAGATCAAACGTTCTCTAACGTTACTCTCGAGTTTAACTGTTTGTAGGTTTTAATTCCACTGTTCGAACGCTGGCTCAAACCTTGTCTCACATTGAGCATAAAAAGCTCTTCTTAACTCCGTTTGCAATGCCGTTAGAACTGCGACTTCTTAGAGTCAATCTAAACACTCTAAATACACTTAAACACACTTTTTGGTACGGAATTAAGCCAACATAACCTACTAGACCTAACAAATAACACAACATTGCTTGATTTGATTTTGAATTTGACCGACTACCCATAATCTAAATTTGATTTGAAATTCTCATGATTCGCAAGCTAAGTTCCAATGAGGGATTTGTGTTAAAAGGACAACTCAGACTTAGTTTGGATTCGTTAAAAGTCACACTAATAAGCTGTCTTTTACAGCAATAGTAAAAGTAGTGGGCCAAATTAGGTTTTATTCATACCCGCTAGGGCTGATAACTGGGCCGAACCAAAGGTCATATATAAGTGATATTGTCTTTGTCCAAGCCTATACAAGTAGCACACTTAAGTGCCCAAGCTTGCCCAATAATACTCACTTTAGAGATTTAATTTTTTTACTTTAAAAGAAGGCAAAAATACTAATCTTTTTTTTTATGATAATTCAAAAAAAAGTTGTTGAGGAGAAATTTCACCTGCCAGCAAAAAGTTAATCACCATTTTGTGGAAGAGATGGAAGAATGAAGACTTTTGGAGTAGGTATAAGTAGTTTAAGGTTAAAAGAGAAAGTATTAATTAAATACTAAAAATAAAACTAATTAAATAGTTAAACTTTGGGCTGGGCCGAGCCTACCTGCCATATTCTATTTTTGACCAAGCCCATCCAAAGTTTTTCAGGCTTTTAAAAATCAATCCCATCCCGATCTTATGGTCAACCATTGCATGACCAAGCCCATCTAAAAGCGGACTGACTCGCACAGCCCATCAACACCCTTACCCGTAACTAATCATATAAATGAATATTAAATGACAATCAAACTTTTAGAAAATATTTTTAAAAAGGTGATTGCTTAGGGTTGCAATTTTACCAAATTGATTCATCATGATTATTAGTTTTTTAGCGAGTTCAAAAAGCCTCACCTTTTTTCTTAATTTATTTGAAAAATTATGGCTGAAATCTAATTTTGCGAGAGGAGTTAGAGACGTACAATAATCAGTTGGAAGTGAGAAAGAAAGGGAAAATTTACATTTTTAACCCATAAAAAAAAACAATCAATGTATGAACCAAAGAGTAAACTAGTGGTTGGGTGATCGCATTTCTTCATATTTATATACCCTATATTAGACAATTGAATGCACTAGAATTACGACATTAGTGTGATAGGTCTCATATTGCAAATGATTTGTATTTCTCAACCATATTCTAAGCTGAAAATTATAGAAAGAAAATCAATTTAAATATCATATAAGTGCTCGATAAAAACATGATTGTAGAGGAAAATCAATTCAAATATCAATTTGAAAATCAATTTTCAAATTGATTAAAGAAAGAAAATCAATTTGAAAATTTAGAATCATTTCTAAAATTAATTAGTTATATTTTGGCATCATGAATCTAGTTTTAGGAAAACGATTCTACTTTCTTTTGTATGCTCTTTGAGGTAGGGAATGAAATCTTTTGCTACGTTACCTCGAAATTGCATCCTGCTGTCGTGTAGAGCATCTCACGATCAGCATTTTCTCATTTTTGTATATGTTTCAAGTGGGGCCTACATAAAAAAGCACTGATCGTGAGATGCTCCACACGACAACATCTCACAGCCAAAGCAAGCTGCAATTCAAGGTAACATAGCAGAAGATTTCATTCCTTGAAGTAGCCTTTTACTTGATATATACTACATTATTAATTAATATCACCTTTTTTCTTCTTCGGTACAAATATTCTGTGTACATATATTACACATATTAATACCTCATTAAGGAAGATATATGTCCCACAACAGAAAAAGGTGGTACAGGTTTCAATGTTTGGTTCTTGTTTTATTTATTCTTCAAAAATATGAGGGTGACACGAAAATGGTATGGAAACAATTCTATACTCATAGAGGAATGTTGCTACTAATCCCATTAGGACTATAAATAAGGTGGGTGGATTGGGCCAAAAGCTCTTTTTAGTTTAGGCTCAATCAGACCTAAAATTAGCTGTCTCAAACTTAAGCCAACTCAAATTGACTAATCAACACAAACTTGGCCCAATATCAATCTGTTGAGCCCAGGCTATCCCAAACAAAACTAATTTCTTACTGAAAGACAAAAAAAAAAAAAGAAAGGAGGAAAAGAAAAAGTTTTATCCTAAAGTAACTTACCATTTGAATTAGTGGGTATCAGCGTTAAAACCCAGTTTCGTTAATATCTTGTTTAGAACATTATAAGATTTTGAAAACAATGTATTTATATTGCTTATTGTTTGCTCCATTATTAAAAAAATTCAACCTTATTGTTTGATCTTTTTTTTTTTTTTTGAACAGACTACTCACAACCAATTCTATTTTTAAAAAGCTGCAGCCAAATCTTAAAGTTATTCCTGCAACAGTTGCTGTGATTAGTATATTTACTTGAAAAATGATAAGAAAAAGAATTATATTTTTAAGTGAACTTACCATAAGAACATGTTGCACAGTCGCAGGCTATAGGATTTGGTTGCAGAAAACTCTCTACGACGCGGCTAAGAGAAATTTCATCAATAAACAGGTAGAAGAAGAAACTTAAATTTATGCTATGTGCTCTGTCATTTTTGCTGAACAATGACAAGCAAAGTAAGCATGGATCTCAATTACCCTTCTGCCTAAGTAACTGAGACGAATTGTCAAGTTCTTGAAGGGGCGATCGTTTTGGAGCAAGATGAAGCCCATTACGGCAAGCACGCATTCTTCTCCTCTCATCGCTTGAGCCTTGGTTGTGCTTATTGCCATTGCCACCACTGTGTTGATTCTCCTTCAGGCGACATATTAACACCCGCTTCTCCTTTTCCGTATTTGTGTCCCTTAATACCACCGGTGGCGAGCGTTTGATCGTCTTTAACTCTATGTGTTTGTCAGTCCTGATCCTTTCCAGCTCGCAATGGAGCTCTGAAATCTGTTTTTGTAGCTCAACCGCCTTGGTCTCTGAGGAACAAGCTTTTTCTCTCCATTCTTGCACCTAAAAACAAGCAAATCGAATTTTGCTTTTATCGACCAAATTTAAATGGTATTGTACGCCAATAACTCTTATTTTTTGAGAAAATTTTCTTACACTGGACTGGAGGAAATGGATGCGATCATCCGAATTGAGGGCTTGTTCCTCCCAGAAAACCCGAGAAGCTTGCAATTCTTCCATTTCCCCCCTCACCTGCTGCAGCATATCTTGCATCTGGGACCACTGCTCTGTCTCTGCTCGGACTTGGTCCACAATCTTCCGCACAATTTCCTTGCAACGACCCGAACAACCTTTTCCCTCCGGAAACATGCTTTCCTATATTGACCAATCAAATTTCAGAAAAAAAAATAATAATAAAGGTTCTTTACAAGCAAAAGTCACTTCCCTCTTAGTTACTTAAAAGTCGTACTTTTATGAAAAAAGAAAAAAGAAAAAAAAGTCATAATCATATTTACACCCCTTTGAGGTTTACATTTGTGCACAGTCACATAGACCCTACAACATTTGAAAAAGCCAAAAACCTCGTTCACATATGTTTACGAAGCTAAATGATAAAATTATTTTTTATTTATATATATACTTACTAGGAAACTTCTACTTCTGGTCCAAATGAAGTTGGAATTTGTTTAATTGCATTAATTGAAATTTTTGAGTTAGATATTTTCCATATCATAAATAATATGATTTTTGATAGAACGGAATAGAGAATCGAGATGATGATGATACCCTGCAACGGCCTTTGTTTTTTTCAATGTAAAAAATGTTTTCACATTGAAAAATGTGAAAATACAAAATCTTTTGATATGCTACACGTAGTAACATCCTGCACATGTTGCATGGTTTCTGCAGACGATATTGGTTCCCATGAAACGAAGGAATGCATGCCCTATTTCAACTTTCAATAGGGACCCCACACACCAAAGTACATCCCAACCAGTGGTATCATGGTACCAACGGATTCTGGGATTAAAGGAAATGCGTTCTTTTCCGAGTTATCAGCTTTTAAATGAATTTAGTCTCAAGAGATAATTTTGTCATTTTATGTTCCTATTACAAAAACGGTCCTTTTAATGTTCCCCGACTTCATAACCATTTATGCATAGTTGAAGAAAAGATTTTTGACTTTTTCAAATGTCAAGGTCTCTATGTGACAAATCTCAATGGGTGTAAGTATATAATTATCCCTAGTTATAATCACTTAAGGAACCAATATGTTATGCAGTTATAGAAGTGAAACCTCGATTAGTCTCTGGTCGGTGGGCCCTGAGTATATATATATATATATATATATATATATATATATATATATATTTTATAGTAATAGGGCCCTGAGTATATATTTTTGGGTTTGAAACCAGCAAGTCATAAATAATGTGGTTTGAAAAACAAAAAGTATTAAATTAATGGAGATTGGTTGAACTTGAAAAGAACAAGGACTTGCCTGATATGGTTGTCGTATTAGGGTAGAAGACGAATCAGGAATTTCGATTCGTCTGGAATTGGAAGCAGAGCTGGCAGAAGAGCTTGTCCCCGTCGACAGCATTGACCCATACTCCTCTTCCATCCTCTCCAACATCCCTTTTGACAGTCCCTCCATTTTCCTCCTCAGAATCTCCACCTGCGTTTGCTCCAAAATATTTAAATTAAATTCGTTTTTTTTTTCCATTTAGAGTTATCCAATCGCGCACAGAATCAGATTCCAGAATCAGTTCTTGAAAGCTAAATGGGGAATCCGAAAAGCGATGAAATGGAAATCAAACTCATCGAAAACAGAGTTGATTGATGATGGTTCTTCTTGAACACTTTGAGATAAAATGGAAATCAAAACAAACAATTAATTCAGTATCTGAAATCAGTTTCGGGAAAGACGAAATGTAACTGACGATGACAACAAACGTTTTGTATAACGATAGCTTGTAATGAGGAAAATATTGATTCTTACGTCTGTGAATGGGCTGCTTCTACAATCTGGAACGAGACTGTCTTTGAATCTGGAACTGGTGTTGATCGTCAAGCTCGCCTCCGCCATCTCTCGAATCTCTTTCACGCAGTTCTCCTCAGAAATGCCTTCGAGCTTCTCTAGCCGTTTTTGCAGAATAGATGCTTGTTTATCGAAGTTACTGCACTTCCGAACCTCCGATTCCCTAGCTCCCGAACTACTCGAACTTCTCTGCAACTCCTCTAGTTTCTCTGCCAGATCTTCGATCTCCTCCTCCAACACGATGCCAACGCATTTTTCGTCGTAAATCTTCTTTCTCCCCTGCGACAACCAATGAGAGAATTCAAAAAACTCAAACCAGATAGTCATATATATCAGAGTTCAAAAGAACTTAAACGAGAAACAGAAACGAAGTGATCGACGAACAGATGCAAGCGTTTCCACGGCGGATCGAAGAGTTCTTTCCATCTGAGCTCGACTTCGTTCCAGCTTCTTCAAAGCAACTTCTCTCTCCATTCGGAGAAAATTGCATTCGGCCCGAAGAATCTCAGCCTGCAACTTCCACTTCTCCTCTTCGGAACCTCCGCCGCTGTCTCCATACTCCAACTCTTCGACTCTATCTCTTCTCTCACACATTCCAGAATTCAAAAGCACAATCGGAACATTGCGTGAGAATGTTCGTTCTTGATCGAATAGAGTTTCTAGCTTCCCTCTGTAGTTCCTGCGACTCTCGGTCTCCTTTTCGACCAGCGATTTTCCGGAGAGAGCTTTGGGAGTTCTCCGTCGAGTTCGTCTCGGCAAATTAAGGATTCTAGGGGTTTGCGGCGGCTGTGGATGCCATTTCTGCCTCCTCGTAGTCGACATTGTCTTTCTCTCGTTGCGCTTCGTCTTCTTCGAACCAGAAAAGAAAAAACCGCATTTTATTGTTCATGAGAGACTCTCAAGCGGTTTTGAAAAGTGGTTTTGTCTGAAAATAGTGGTTTTAGTTAAAAGCGGTTTTTATATCGCCGCGAGAGAGAGAGAGAGAGCGCCGGAGCAGAAAAGGCCGGTACTTGTTCCCTAAAATTAACAGAGGCGTGCTTCATCGTTTTCTGTAAAAGGAGATATTTCAAATTAAGCTTTTAGGCTTATTTATTTCTTTGTTTTTTTCCGAAAATGCGACTACCATGATAATTAAGGCCTTAATGACGAAAATGTCCTTTTGTAATTTCAAATTTTTATCACCCAAATTTCAGATTCTGATTAATGGGTTCTTCTATGAGCTTACCTTTCATTAGATAACCTAATCTACTTATGCAAATGTTAATAACTCTTGCCTTAATATTAATGGTAAAATGATTGTTTGCTATAATGATTGAAACATGTTAATAAATATTGCCTAACCTTTGTGGTAAAATGATGATTCGTTATAATGATTGAAACATATAGTCAACGTGCAAATACCTCATACCATGATTATACAAAAAGCTTTTCAATCGGATGGAAATCGTTTGCATACATCCAAAATGCAAATCGATTTCTCTTACTTGAAATGATTTCTTAAAGTGAATGCACCGATCATAATTTTGATCCACTAGTATATGATTTTGGGTACATATGATATGCTCTTTTGAATCACATTCATAATAAAATCAATGCTTTATTATTCTAACTAAATGGTCATTAAGATCCAATTTGATGCATGAAAATTGACACTAAATAGGTTGATACAGTTAGCTAGACCATAATGAGGTGTGCCACCTAAGCTAATAGCAAAGCCTTGTATACTAGTCGTGGCTAAGGCTCGGATTTCGCTTCCGCCCTCACAAGAAAGGAGAGATTGCTCAACAACCCCACTTTCGGTTGAGAAATCCGAAAGTCTTTCGAGTTGTTGCTACCTGCTACTCCTACGGATCCCTAATACCACACTCCCCGACGAAGGTAAATGAATGGATGCATGCCTGTTTAGTAGCTATACATGTGTTGGGCAAACAATGGCTATATCTATGTAAAAATATAAACATATATAGTCCATAATCAATTCAAATGACTTCCAATTTTAGGATAAATGAAGCTAAATAGGGACTTTTGTACATCAATCAAATTAGAAAAGGTTTAGGAATTTAATGATAGGACCACAAGAATTGATATGTCTGGAGTTTAATGACTAGTCCAATTCCTCAACTGAAAAATATCAGATAGACAATAAATTGGAACCTTTGCAGAATGCCAAGTGGCAAAACGTATTTGGTGGGGTTGGAGGTGGATGTGGGGAGAGAAGAACAGAGTCTTTGTTAGTTGTGTTCTGACTCTTTCAGAGCAATCACAAACGGGGTGCTTCAATTAAAAGCGAATTAAATTGACTTGTGCCGTTGAGATTTTGAGTTTGTAATTTGCAGAGCAAGTGCAAAAAAGGCGCTTATTTCTTATCAGAAAGAATGAACAGAAGAGAGCGCATACAGGCATTCAATTACTAAACAATAAAAAGGTGCGTGCCGTCGAGGTTGTGTTTGGCTTGTTATGCTTTTGCATTTACTTCCCCATTTACAAATTCTGTGATTCCCCTCGAGCTTCACGAGCCTCTCCTGAACTTGCTCTTTATTGTTATTGTTATTTTTCGCACATAATCACGCAAGTTCTGTTGTGGGCTTTGAATGACACAAAAAGTATCGTATAGTACGATTACTTTAATTTGAAGTTCATGAGTATTTGAAAGTTGAAAATAATAACAACCCAAAAAGGCTTTTGAAGTATTTTGGTTAGTACGATGCCGGAGATTTCTTTTCTCCGGCACCTCACCGGAAACATTGTATACAGAGAATGGGTGTGGGCCCCACATTGCATGGGTCGGGAAGGGGTGGGGCCTTAACTGATTGGTCCATTTTTCTATGGTACTGAAAAGTGAGTTTTTGGTACCACATAAGAACTAGGTAGATAAAATGGAATACTGTTCGGTTGGACTTTGGAGTGATAAGGCTGTATAGCTTCATGTGAATGGAATTTGTATGCAGATTTAAAATCTGGCTTGTATCAAGGTTGTGATTGATCTAAAAAAAAAAAGGTTGTGATTGATCTGTTTAAACTAAATAATTTGATTAACCTTTTTTTTTTTTGAATTTTTAATCTATACTATCCATAAAGAGAAGCGCCCCTTGGTAAGCATGCCAAGTATTAATTTGTTTTTCTTCTTTAGATTTCATTGTTAACCCTTTTTATTATAGGGGTATAATAGTCATGGCAATCTCAATTCATTTAAAACTTCAGCATTTGCAAAATGGTTTCCTCCAACCTCTCCCTTACCTTACCATTGATTTCTACTTACATACAATACTACACACATCCTGCTAGTATTCATAAAGACGGGTGGAACAAGTAATGTGTCCCACTGCTTTTGAGTATTTGGCTACAAAATGAATGCAGGTTACATAATACTAATCTACGGGTATACATCCTCTACAACAAAGATTATGTGACTATATAAGCAATGGCTATATGATTGGCTCATTATATTTTAAAAAAAGGTTTAAAATTTAAATTGTTAAGTTTTTTTTTTTAGTTTTTTAGATTTCGTATCATAGTGATTAAACTTCATTAATCAACTACACAATCGTTCTATCGATTTACATCTAAATTTTTAACATTATATTACAGATTTTATAAATAATTGAATAGAAACAATTATCTATCAATCAATCTATCTATATTATTATGAAGGAACCAGCACATTCTTGGCAAACATTTATTGTCCAAATTAAAGAGACTCTTTCCTTTTTCCATATTGACTTTATATCCCAATTAATAACTAACACCCACGTATTAAGAATTTGCCATCTAAAAAGTCCCTCTCCTCTTTCCATATTAACTTATATATGCCTTTCAATAACTAACCATATTAAGATTTACTATCCAAAGAGCTCCTCGCCTTTCTCCATAATGACGTCTATATCCCAATAGGGATTTTCCGCACAAACAATCATTCCTCTTTCTCCATATTAACTTCGATATCCCAATTAATATCTTATACCCACATACATGCACGTGCCACCCGCTAACATATTTGTATACAAACATGGGACCCATTATTAGAATAAGAATGGTTTGATAAAAGGAGTTAGACAACCTGTCTCACTTTGTAGGTTTACTGAACGTGGGATGGAACTCACGTTCAGAGAAAAGAAAGGTATTGACTTTGAAAGCTTGTTTGCGTTCAATATTGTCTCCCCAACTTATATGCACTTAAAGTTCTAGTATTGCAGGTACTATGTACTAGTACATGGCAAATGACAATATAATACTCATTATTTTCTAAATCAATCCTTTTTATATCTTAGGCGCCACTGGCAACTCTTCACAATCTCCCATGCACACACAAACACACGCAGGAAGTTCAAAAAACCTCACTAGGATTTGCACTGGGGTTTTACCTAAAATATAATAGACTAAAAGCATTAGTCAAATGAATCCAAGGAGAAAGAAAGAGCCTCTTTGTCGCATCCATTGGCGTTTATCATTACCTCCTCAAGTGCTTCGTCGCAACTCGCGTGGCCTCGGTGGTGGCAACGGCCGTACCTCCGATTGGCGTAAATGGGGCCGGCGGTTCGTGCGTGCTCTAGGTCCCGAACTGAAACTGCAGATGATTTGTCAGTTGTCACCTTGAAGAACTAAATTCGATAAATTATTCAAGCCTTTCTTTTGAGTTTTGATAAATTCCTTTCCTTATTATTTCAAAATAATACACATTGGATTGGCTTATAAACAGGGGACTGACTTTTTTCGGTTTAAAACTGACCAAATCGTACTTTGGGTAGATTTGGATTCAAAACCTATGGTTTGGGTTCGGTTCTAAAAATTAGAAACTGGATTAGTTTGGTCTGCTTTTTGGTTGGTATTTTAATTAAACTAAAACAAAACCCGGGTTAAAAATGCACCGAACCTGTACATACATATATGTTCAGTCTGTTTTTTTTGGTTGGAATGATCATTTCTCAATTTGATTCTGTTTTGGGTTAATATTCACAAACCTCAATTTGATCTGAGCTTAATGTCAACTTGAACCAAATCGAACTGCGTTGCATCCCTAGTTGTAACATTTATTATCTATTTTAATACTGAACGTTATCATTAGAATTGCCAAGTAAATATGCTGAATCTCATTAATTTTGGAACCAAATCTGTTGCTTGGGAACATGATAACTTGCTCTTACTAAAAACATTTTTTCTACTTTTCTCTTGCATGGTTTGGACCATTAGCCCTTTAGAGTTGTTGTCTTCATAAAGTTGCATGGTTGAAATTCTTTCACATAAGTAAAAAAAAAAGACATTTTTTAAGACACTTTAAATTACCGAAAATTCAGCAAACTTTGTTTAAACCTTTACCTGTGACTTGATAAAAGGTTAGTCACATGAGAGAATAGAACCTAAGGAAAGTGTCATTTTGAGAAGATTAAAGGAGATGTTCGTAATTTTTCCGAACTTGTTCTATATATATTTACACCCCTTACGTGGATCATCCACAGAATTATGCCATGTATCCTTGAAGCACTTAAGAAAATTACAATTACACCATTCAAGGGGCACATGGCACAATCCTGTGGAGGATCCACATAAGGGGTATAGATAGAGAGTCTATAGGAACTCAATTGCAACCCATCACTGTTTAAGAACTCAAAGAGGAACTGGAAGGGATGCTTGTGTAAGATTTCATTCAAACATCTATATATAATTGCAGCATTGCCAAATCAAATCGTTCAGGAAACAAGAGCGAAAGAATGATATTTGTCCTTTGGAAATGAAGTTCAAAATATGATCAAACAGCTTAAGCCTTTGAAGTCCCTCCATGATCCCTCTCAATATGTTCCACAAGAGACACTGGATCCCGGAATCCTCTACTGCATTTGGGGCAAACATCTATTGTCACCTCAAACAGCTTAAGCCTTTGAAGTCCCTCCATGATCCCTCTCAACATGTTCCACAAGAGACACTGGATCCCGGAATCCTCTACTGCATTTGGGGCAAACATCTATTGTCACCTTCCTAACACCTGTTCGGTTGCTGCTACTTTCGTGGACTTTCTCCACATGCTCTACAAGAGCTGCAACTGAAGTAAACTTTGCCCGACACTGAGGGCATTCTTCAACCTGACTTGTGCTACTGCTACTGCCACTGCTACTGCTGTTCTGCCCAACTCCATCCCTTGCCATCTGCCAGGCTTGGCTACTTGCAATACTCAACTTAGCCATGCTTGCTTCGGCTGATGCACGGACATTTGAAGCTGCATTGAGAATGCTCGTTGCCCACTTTGGTGATGAAGCAGTTGGGGTACGGCTGGATCTTGACTCCGGTTTCTGACTCCCCTTTAAGAGACCCATAAATGGGAAACCAGCATCAGGTTTCTTAGGCCCCGGACATTTGTGATCAGCCCCAAACCGGTGCTTCAGGCAGTGGTCTATCGTGCAATCCCTGCATCTGATTGTGTTTGAGAATGTTAATGTCTCTTTGCAGCCAGGGACTGGGCATCTTTTCTTCTTTGTTACCTTCTCATAGTTTGATGGGTCACAATCAGTGTTAACATGTGACTCCCAGGTAATGTTTGGGTCCTCATCGGGGACCAGGCGAACCCCTTTAGCACAAAGGGGGCAGATAACAACAGTGACATCCTGCCTGTTGGCATTTGGACAGTGGTGTTTAATGTAACTTCTATGCTCTAGACAGAACACCTGCACAAGTTTGGTAAGATACAATCAACAAAAAACTGCGACTCTAAACAGATTAACACAATGAACTTTGAGAAGTATACCCCTAGAAGAGAGTCATATAGAGGTTAAACTGCAATATATTCGAAAAAGTGAATACCATGCAAAGGCAGGCAGGAAAGCTATTATTTTATATGATAAGGGATAATTAAAAAAAATCTAGTATAGATGTATTATTATGAAAAGAGAAAATCCAGTAAGGATTATGTATGCAGGCTTCCTAAGATGATTTAAAAGGAAAAATAAAATAGCGGAAAAAATGTATATAAAGCCCCTCAGATGGACCACATTGACCAATACAAAATAAAGAATTGTGGTTGAAACAAGGGGATAAGAACTCCAAGTTTTCCTACAAAACGACGAATTACAGAATAGGGCCAACTTAATCCCTTAGTTGAAGGTGGACAAGGAATAGTAGAACATGTAACAAAGAAGTTCTGAAGGAGCTACTACAAAGAGTTTCACTTATACATTGATGCTGGAGGTTGTAGCTTAAACGTGATTTCAGATTAAAAAAAAAAAGCTGGAAAAAAAATTTTCCACATAATCTTCTTTGATGTTGGGAATTGTGTGCAGATAAAGCCCTACGGTTTAATCAAGCAATATGAAAAAGTTCAGGCAATTAAGACAGAGTTAAAGGATCTAAACTATGCCAAAAATGGTGGAGATCACATCAACTCTCACGCTAGGGATGGAGAGCACATCAAGATGAACCTTGACCAATTTGATTAGTAGGCACTGCTGACAAAACTATGCCAAAAATGGTGGCCAACAGGTTGAACTTAACTAGATTTTGAACAGAGTTCTCCATAGAAAGGAATGCCCAAATTTCAAATTGAGGTGTGGCTATCCAGGTGCTCTGTGACAAATAGACATAGACAAGTCACAATTTCATCAAATTGGGGCTTCTTGCTTTATTGAGCTCAAAGGATAAATTAGACATTAGATAATGTGCTTAGATAAAAGCTTGAATCTCCATTATTACCATGTTGTTCTCATTAATAGCGCCTCTATTGGATTTTTGATGAGTTCCAGAGAATGAAGGCAAGGAAACCATATTCAATTCCTCTTTTTATCATCATTACAAAATCCTCGAGCACAATGCTTATAAAGGTTCAAGAGTTACAGAAGCCATGAACAAAATACCAACGAAGGTTGACAAGGAAAGGTCTATTTACAGCTCGGAATGAGAAAATTAAACCTGTTGGAAATTAATCCTCAAATTGAAGATTAACTTAGCAAAAGGCCAAACATTTGACACAGGATAAGTCCCAAATATAGAACCACTGGGGACCAATTTGTCAGGGCAAGTTATCTTCCAATGTTTATATTTGGATCTTTCAGTGGGGACATTCTTCCAAAAAAAGAAACCTCATTTCAAATCCAACTTTAGAAAGAACATTAGTTAACTAATTGCCTGGAAGGAAGCTGCCATTTTCTCAAGTATTCACGAAAACTGATACATATCAGTCTCAAGCCAATGCAAAACTAAACAACATATGTTGGTTGACACCTTTCGTCTTCCAGTGATAAAATCATATGCTATATATATATATATATACTTAACTTATTTCAACTGCTTTTTCATCGTTTCAGCTGGTCCCCAATGCATATTGGTATTGAAGTGACCAATACCCGTTACCCAAAAAAAAAAAATGGTAGCGGTTGATACCCAATACAAAACCAATAACTTAAAATATGCATGGAGCAACCGTTCCAAAATTGCCAAATTGGTCCTTTGAGAATACACAACCAATCACCAGTTGTGATTTTTTAGGTACCATATTGACAAGACTTTGTCTTGTCTTATTTCTCTTTAAGCATATTCAAAATTTATCCATTCAAAAGTACAAAAACAATTCTGGCAGATTCTCAATGGATTTGAATTAGTTGCAATAATCGAAACATGAAAAGTGCAGAATTAGAGCAGAGATCTCTCCTAGACAGCCTTCAATGAGTTGCCACAGTTGATTAAAAGAACGCATAGGAGAACTGAAAGAGAGTTGAAGCAACCAAACACAGTCACATCTCTGAGTCAATCCAAGTTTGACGCCTCTATATGTGAGTGTGTTTATGTGTTTGCTTGAAAGAAAGACAGAGAGATAGAGAAAGTAATATAAATAGAGAGAGGGGGATTCAGTGAGTGGGGGGATTAAGGGTTCTCTGAGGAATACCAAAGATAGGAATGCTATGTTGAAGGAAAGTTTGGCTCACAGAAAAGATAAATGGTTCAGTTTGTCATTATTAGTGATTCCTGTCTGATGAATGGTTCAAATAGGACATCTTTGTCCTCAATGTGGCAAAATTAAGCATTAATAAAGATACACATGAAAATTCGAGGACAGCCTATAAAAGGCTTACACGTGGTTCAGAAAATATTGCGTATACATATTGGGAAGCAACTATATCAAGTAGGTTGGAGCAGAGGACATAAAGGATTTTATACTTGTTAGTTTAAGTTGTTTAACTATTAGCCTATATAAGATAATTGCAAAAGTTTGATCGCTTCGTGCCAAAGAGGTCCTTCCAAAGATTACATCTAATAATCAAAGTGCTTTTACAAAGGGGAGGCAGATTTTAGATTGCTCGCTGATTGACAAAGAGTGCGTGGATAGTAGTAGAATTAGATCCAGACTACCAAGCTTGGTGTGTAAACTCTATTTGCAAAAAGCTTTCGATTGAGAGGTTTCTGTGTAACATGGAGGAAATGGATTATGGATTGCCTTTGTTAAGTCCATTTTTTCATTTGTATTGAATCAGTCTATAAGGGTTTCTTTTCTTCATCTAGGGGCTTAAGTCAAGAAGATCCTTTATCACATTTTATTTTTACCTTGATAGGAGAGATTTTAAGTAGGGTTGTGGTAATTGCAGAAAATAGTTGTAAGATTAAGGGTTTTCAGATAGGATCAGAGCAATTTTCTGTCACCCATTTACATTTTGCTGATGATGTGATACTGTTTTTGGAGGCAAACCATAGCCAGATAAAGTATTTAAGTCACATTCTTCACACTTTTGAGATGGTGTCTGAATTGAAGGTAAACCCATAAGAGTATTGCTTTGAGCTTGAATTTGAGGAAAGATGTTGAGATGTATTTCATAGAGGAATAAGAATAGATATGGGATGAATATGCCCTACTATGTCTAGGAGAGGCCAAAAAAGTTGTAAAAATATCTTATGAAAGCAATTGGTTAAAATGGTTTGGCCATGTAAAAAAACAAAAAGGGAACTCCAAGAGATCTAAATGAATACCAAAAAGAAATTGAACAGTTAGAAAGGACTTAAAGTTGCAGAGGCTAACTGAATATATAGATTTTAAAAGGTTGGATTAATTAGAGTGGATTTGTATTGTTAGTTCAAATTAATCGGGATATATTCCAAATGGAACAGTGAATCATTCTTAAACTCACAAGTCAATCACAGCTAGTGTAAGACAAACCATCATCCACTATTGGTAGTTCGCTAAAGCCACACCTTGTTTTGACAACAACCATAAAGCATTCCCAACCCACATCTGTAGAGAAGACCTTAAGGCCATATTACCCAGAGGATCTTGGACGCATGCCTCAAAACAAAAGCAAAAAGGTGCACAGCCATGATAGTAAGACAACCTTAATATCAGTGTTAATTATCCAAATTCAACGAATAAAATCACATCTTGACCTACATACAGCTTTTGGACGTTAATTACTTATTAATGTCATCTTATCAAATTTGATGATAAGGAGCTGATCAATTAGAGCATGGCACCACAAAATTCATAGAAGATTAATAATCTTGAAGATATTCCAACCACGTGATAACCTCCTTATAAGTTGTGAAACAATAAGTGCTCAGAAGTTAAACTAAGTAAAAGTAAGCGCATGGACTAAAAATTGCTACATTCACATCGATCAAGTTCACTGCCTAGAGGCTCAGATTCTCAGCAAAGAGACTAGAGTGTGGCCCATGCATTACTGCACATTAGCTACTCAAAATCATGCAAAAAAAAAAAAAGAAATAATAGAAAACTAGTTGCTGACAAAGTCATGGTCAAAATAAATTGAAATGGCTATCTTGCAGAATATACTTTATTTTGCCACGTCATATTTTAAAAATCAAATAGAGTGCAAGAGTTGTAATAGTAAGAGATTTTTATAGTATTTGAAACCCTGAAATGTAGCACCGAAATTTGAGGGAACGATTGCAAGTTCACAATCTCGCTATCTTTAGATATAGAAAGGACCCAATTGTCCCTTTTAAAAAACATGAAAAGATGTTTGGGAAGAAACAGCTCTGTTTTGGCACACACTCTGAGAGACCATCTCCATAAGGCATTAATTCCGACTCAAGTAAGCATCATAACTAAAGGAGAAGCGCCACCCAGAATTACAAATTCCTTTTAATGGTGCTTGTGTTTATTACTACGTAATTGTGGAAGCAAGAAATCATTCAGATTATCAAGATAAAGCCCCTAAAAAATGTAATTAAAGGTGAATCCAAATAAATTCACCACAAATCATTCCAACACCCGATAAAGATCAGATTTCTTAACTCCAAAATCATTCAAACCAACTCACTATCACATATAGAGGCAAATAATCCGATCCAACCAAATTCACACAAACGACCTTAAAAATCTTGGATCAAATGATCTGGAAAGAACGAGCAACTCACCGCGAATAAAACAAAAAATAAGGAAAACGAATAGAGAAGAAAGAACCTAACCTGGTCACATCGATCGCAGGTGAAAGGCAAGAAATCGATCTGCTTACACTCACCGACGTTACAGTGCTTGCCGAGATTGGGAAATTCAGGAGTTCCCATTTGGAGTCGAGAAACACTAGGGATGCCGCAAGATTTAGAAAAGAATCGCGTAATGCCTGCCTCTAAATCTCCGGTTTTTCTTCCGTGATTCCGTGATTCTGACGTCGGGAACTTGTGATTTCCATGTAGGAAAACCGCGGAATCGAAAGTTCTAGGAGAAAGGTCTCCTCCCCGTCGGCTGACCGCGTAGGAGCGGACGCAGTCTCGCAAAAGACATCATATCGGAAAATACGGGTACTCTCAAACCAAACGCGGAGAGGACTTTCTAAATCCGTCGTTTCATTTTCGTTCTCCGGCTCTGAAATTTTATCCACCTCGAGGGAGAAAAATGGCAATTCGGAAAGAATATAAAAATATGGGGAATTTGATTTTTAGTGATACTTTTAAACATAATCAAGATTTAGTCACATAACTCTCTGAAATTGAAAATCAGTGATACTTTTTATAACATAAATGAAAATAAATTTCTTTCAAAAATGCCACCCAAAAGACTTCTTAACCTCGTTAAAAAGATATTGACAAGAAAATTTTGATTTATAAGTATTGACAAAAATTTGATTTATAAGTCCTTTAAGGATATTTTTGGAAGAAACATTTTATCAATAGTAAAATAGTGTTTATTCTCAATTATTTTAAAAAAGTATCACTAATTTTCAATTTTTAAAAATTAAATGACTGAATCTAAATTATGTTTAAAAGATATCACCCAAAACCCATTTGCCCTAATTTATAATTTATATATATATAGATATATTGTGAAAGAGAGGAATTTATTTATTTTAATATATTAAGGTTGGGTTAGGCTCAAATTGGGTTTAGACCCGAAGCCGATTTAGGGTTTACCTTTAATCCTGGTAGCTCAACTTGATACTCGAGTTTATATAGTGAACGATCTAAAAACCAACAAAAATTGATTGAAAATTTTAACAAATGATTTAACGTAAAAAGGAATCGAAATTAACCAGTCTTCCGCTAGAATTCTAAAGTCAAATTACGGAGAAATATATTCTAGAATTGATTGGTTTCGTTAGCTTCTATTGCTTCTAAAATCAACTTCATACTCAAAATACATCTGAATTTGGGTAACGACATAACTAACCTCAGAAAAAAATGCGCTTGCATGCTTTGGTTACCATCGTCATACGATCCTTGGGTAAGTTTGGGAAAAGATCCAGATTTCTCAAAGGCAAATGCTTTCTGCTTCTCCAATGAAATTGGCAATTTGGTTTATTGAGTTCCGGTTTTTGTCCAGAATATGAGATCATGCAAGTCAATTCAGAAGTTCCATCGTTATAATACCCGAACACAATATATGAGAATGAATTTGTTCTAAGAGAAAAAACAAAGTAGAACATCCAGAACCACGGGGGGAATGTTTTCTAAACTTGGCACTGTAAGCTTTGCACCGCAGTTGTAATCTTATCGGTTATCATTGAAGATGACAGAATAATATGGGATAAGAGCAAGTTCACACGGCAAACAGTAGTTAAAATAACCTAAAGAAATGTTGTATCTTTAGACCATGCACGGATTAGGAGCAAAAACTCATATTTACATCATCTGATAATGTACTCAGTTCCAAACTCCGCTACTAGAAAACTACACGTGTCTCCCTATTGGATCAAGCCAATCAGATGACGAAAACTAGCCAAACTAATCACCAACTAAACACATTCATCTTGGACAGTCTCTGGTATCCTCTATGCTCCCTACAAAACAACCAAAAACTAATGTTTCTTAACAATGCATGTGTATGAAACTATGAATACACAAATAAATTTTAAAAAAAATGGTGAAACCAATGACAAAAACTTACATTTGGTTAATCAGAGTATCATCCCGTCCCAGGTAGAGGGATTAATAATCCCTTGGATGCGACATCTGAGCCTGCACATGAAATTACAATATAATAGAACCAGCAAAATGTGCAAAGGTGTTTGTGTTTATGTCAAACGAAAATGAGATACATAGAGTGTCTCAGGTGTCTATATGAATCAATTATTTTTTAGTCCTGTTTTTCCTTTTTTTCATCAAATAAACTGGTTAGTTCACCAATACAACCAACAAATGAATGATTTGCATCTCTTATAGTATGAATGAATGATTGCAGTCCATCGTTTATAATTTTTTGTTCAATGTATCATATTCTCATTGCAGAGTTTTCATTCCCAAACCGATCTTGATGATGACGTGATTTCCAAAAAAATTTACATTTTTATGGACGGATAGGTTCTACTTTTATATATATATATACGCACATACATATTTTACTACAACAATTGGCGAATTGTTCTTAGCTATCCAGTGAAATTCTCAGATCATTATAAAACCTTGTTCCTAAACTATTGGAAAGTTTTTTGTTGTTAATAAGTTATATTTTTGGGAGATAACCCATTGAATTCTTGTTAATTTTAAATGATACTCATTTCTCTTTTTTTTTGCTACATGTTACAACATATCTTAGTGAACTTATCACTGATGGTTTGGTATTCCCACTTGCTTGGATTTCATCTTTTGTGACATACTGAGTTGAGGTTATATATAAGTTTGAGGTTTTATATTATTTACATTGAAGTGGAGATGAGTATTGTGCTTGGTTACACGGACAGGCTTGACCTAAGTACCATACATGGTTACAAACACAGGCATAACCTGGGTACTGTGCTTAGTTATGCTTCCAAGTCACACAAGTTGGAATAAATAATTAATGCATAGTGCATAATGTCACTTGCGTGCATAACATCTCATATGCTTGCGTGTATGTATGCGCACTTGAATGATCACTATCACTTCTCCTTAAAGTAACTATAATAACTGTTATTGACAGCTACTAGCAATAATGATATTTCTGAAACCTGTTTTTTATTCACTATGTTATGATTGCTTAGTGATGTATGCTTAGGATTGAGGATTTTTCTCATTATCATGATTATGATCGTTTCACCTATTAAGATTATTTAGACACCTAGAGAACTTATTATACATGTAAATTAAGTATGAATTGAACCTTGGTACAGAGGACCCTTCTCAGTGTTACGAATATTATAAATATTGAGTCTATTCATATATCGCTCCACGGTGAGGTTGAGATTCTGTAATTCCATTAGATTTAATAGGGAAGATATCTAGATTTCCAGTATCACAAGTAGTGTATTGAGACTGCATGACTAGCATCAACGGAAATGAAAATTATTAAAAAGTTGAATAACATGCTTTATTTGAGAGAATTAGCATGTTACACTTCTAAGTAATGGATGGAAATGTCTTATCATCTTGCTAATATATCCATTCTTTGAAATTATTGTGATGTGGATTCCTTACTAGGCTTTATATCTCACTATGTTATATATATGTAGGTCAAGAAGTGAGAATAGGTTCTGTATCCAGAGTACTGAGAGGTTTGAGAAACTGAGGCAAAATGCCTAATCTATTGATATTGTATATATTTTTGTGACTTAAACTCCAATGTAGATGTATATAAATAGTATATTTTCAATTCCACATGCACAAGTGATGTTTTTGGATTCCACCGTTTATGGTGTACATTTGGTTCCAGTCCATTTGATTGGAAGATGTCTTAATTAGATGAAATGATGACTGTTATATTATACCTTTATTATACAATAGGGAGACAGATGTGACAATCCACCCTCCCCTCCCTTTTTTTCTTTCCCAAGCTTAACTGTTGCATTTGCATCCTAGATAATAATTAAGCCACTAATGATCCAACATCTGTTAAATTTGTACTATGTCTCCCTAATATCGAAATTTTTTCTGATTATCCAAATCTCTACAACATCAAGCTTAGTTTCCAGAAACATCAGAATGTCAGGCTTAACCTTTTACAGATCTTCTTGATCACCTTCCTCTTACCCTTATGCCTCAGTCCTTTGGCATTCATGATTCTAGTTTCTCACCTGATGTTGTCTAAAATCAGTAGCCTCATACTCCAAATTTCTGTATAAACAACTCCCCCCTTTGGGTCCTTACTAGATGCAACTGTACTATGGCTTTCTGAACACCAAGAATGCAGAAAAGCTTTCTACTTCACCTTCCCAATTTGCTGGAGTCAAAGAATCTTCTTAGTCACTTCATGTGGCACCTAACCCTCTAAGCACTGCCTTTTGTTCTTGCTCACCTTCATGGGAATTCTTGGAGAGTACAAAGAAATCTATCATTCAAAGCACTCCTTTTAACTAAGGCCTCATTTCGTATAACTTTTTAATGTACAAAAGTTTTAAACTTATAAAAAGTCATTTTGGTAACATAGTTGAAAAAAATAACTTTTCAAAAGCTGAAAAGTCACTCAACATTTTTTGATAAGTTAAACGAAAAACTTTTCATAAGTTAAAAAGCAACTTTTCCACCACCAACTCTACCTTCAAGTCCTTCACCACCACCAATACCACCATTTCCACCACCACCTCCACCACCATGACCTCCTTCACCACCACTATCAGTAATATCAACTACTACCATAATCATAGGTAACATAGCTACTATAATTACAAATTAATAAGTGCGAAAATAAAATATAGGTGCTAAAATTTATATAATTTTTTTACATTGACAAATTCATTAATTAATGAGAAAGAGTAATCTTATACTTTGTTTTATAGTTATCAAACAACTTTTTCTAACTTTTATAAGAAATAAGTAAATTCTGACTTGTTACCAAACAACAATAATTTTTGAAAATAACTTTTCTACTTTGATAAGTGGAAAACATGCTTTCTTTTCCTAATTATTATTGAAAGCCAATTTTAAGATGCAAAAATTCTAGAAAATGCTTAAAAGGAAATTAGAAGCCATATATTTATCCAAAAGGATAACAGAAATTTGGGACAGAGAAAACAAGCTTCTTGATTAATTTACTAATAAATTAACTGAAGATATGATTTCTGATAAAGCGAGATTGCGAGACAAGATTCGCATCACCGACCCCACTTTGTGGGAACTGGCTTTTGATGATCAAGATGATGATAATCCATATATTATCTGTACTTCAGTTCATGAAATGTTTATTGGCTATGAAGTCATAACCAGCTTCTCTCAAATTTCTCAATAAAATAAAATTCTTTTTCACAATGAAGAAAGAAAGTTCAAGGTAAGAGAATTAAAACCTCAAAAGCATTCTTCAAATGACTGAGCTCTTTGTCTAGATCATTGATTGCCTGATTATATGCCTGCATTGGAGATGATTGACTAGTTGTATGAATCTGCAAAATCACATCAAAAAATTCAAAACCAGTGCATTCCATATAAAATATTACATCAACTACAAAAAATCCAATCTATTCTATAAAATAGAAGAATAACTACTTCTAAAAGGGAAAATGAGTTTGAACCCAAAGCCCAAAAAAAAATTCATGATCACAAAATGTACATATTCTTTAAGAAAAGGAGAATAAGAAGAAGATGATCTTTAAATATTCGAGTATTAATAAGCCCATATCTAACTGTTTTTGGGTTGGCTAAATTTCCATCAAAGATCCTTTTATACAGCAATTGATAGAAGAAAAAGTGGCTAAATTGTACAAAGTATCCAGTTTTTAAAAAAATAAAAAAGGATAAAAAGAGAAGGAAATGGGTAGGAGTGCAGGGGTTGGAAAAGAATAAATCAGCTAAAAGATCAGATCTATACAAAAAGGTGAAGACGAATCTCGGAGTTTTTTCTTATTCCTCTTTTTCAAATAACTTCAGCATTCTATACAAACTTCCCCTATCATCCCAAGATACCAAAGACAAACCACTGATGCCCCGCCATTCATAACCCTTCACAGAATATCTTTATTTACTCCTATCTATGTATATGTCTGCGTACAGAGGTCTAAAACTATCCTTATTTCTATGTTGAGATTTCCTGGCCCCGGCACTCATATAAATAACCATCTCAAAATGTCCGTTATTTATTCTGATAAAATATGAATCGTTCATCAACCCCTCTGGACATGCATGTCCTGATGTCCACCTCAATCATTCCAATTAATAAGGTTCAAAATACAAACCCTAAACTCGTGAAAAGAAAAAAAGCAAAAAATATATATCCATACAAAATCGACAAACAAAAATAGCATATAGACGTATACCAAATCGAACCAATTAGACTAACCCTGACTAAGATTTTGTACTGCAAAGGGTGTGGGAGCTTGTAACCCGCGAAAAGAACGCTTGGGTCCCTATGCAATTGCCTGCAAATGGAGTGGGAAAAGAAGGACGAATGTTGAACATCTAAAATGCAAAAACATATATAGAAGGAAATATATTCAGAATGGGAGGTGTTTGTTGAATGGGTACATGCGAAGGATGTTCCCGATGGTATGATCTTCTCTTTCGATGGTGAATGAGGCTGCATTGATGATCTTCGTATCCCTATCGTAAGACACCCTGCCATTTGCAGTCGAACCACGGATATCGTTCAAACATAGAACTATTGATTATTCATATAAAGGCTAAACGGAAAAGAAAACGAATGGAGAACAAGAGTAGATACTTCTTTGCGCCTTCAGGAACGACGAAGCGCTCGTATCGATCCGGAGCATTCATGGCGCTCTTATCTGCTTCTCTTCTTGCTTTCTTTTACGCTCTCGCTCTCGTCTCCCGCCGAAGCTGCGCCACGTTTATAAAAACCGATTTTCGTCCTCGAGCTAAAAGACTTCTTTTTATATCCAGAAAGTTCAAGAGGATGCGTGGGATAAAAAAAAGGGATGAGCAGGTGCAACCCGGCTTAGTGGACCGTGGACGAGCCGCCTCGATCGGTCCTGGTCTACCCATCCTACGTTTGGATACCATAAACCGAACAAAGAAAATTCTATTTTAAATAAATAAATGTATGACTCCCGCATAAGTAGAGCATTTGGATACAATGAAAAAATAAAAATAAAAATAAAAAAAACGTTATGAGACCCAACATCTTAAAAAATTCGAGGTTTGAAATTTGAAATAAACACCATTTTTCGCCATCCAAACATAGCCCATGTGTTTTTTTTTTCTCTTATAAATTGTGGAAAAGGAAAATATGTGGAAGGTCGAGAAGGGCACAATGTGGAGGAACTCTACTTCAGTGTTAGCATCCCCTGACCTAATTTGATGCATTTATTCCTACGCAATATACATGTGATGTAAAAGTTTATTTTCTAAACAACTAGGGGATTGCATGCGCTACACGAGTAGCAAATTTGTGGGATCCACTTAGATGAACAACCCGTTCTACATATATCATGCCATTTTAAATAACTAATTAAAACTTGTTTAAATTTAAATGTGGAGAGAGCATTACTGGTATTGCGGGGATCATTTTGTTTGGGGAGGGCAATGTTTGGAAAAAAGGGGGGGAGGGGGATGGTCAGAATCCAGAGGAATATTCCCCCCTCTTCTCTTTACTAATAGTATAAACAAAATTTTTTATTTTTTTACTTATTTAAATTCGAAAAGCCAATCACAAGTTTGTTGTAAGTGCAATGGTTGTAGATGATTCCCATCCTATTGCTGATACATAAAAATATGGTATTATGAGAGTGTTGCCTTTTACAATAAGCAAGGGAAAGACGCACGAAGCGCATAGCAAAAGAATAGTGCAATCCAGTTTTATCCTCTAAATTGTTTCAATATGCATTTAAAACTATCTGATTAGTAAGTAGGTATTAGGTAGTTATCAAGTCATCTCAACTCTCAAATATAAACAACAAATTGAAAAAATAAAAGTGAATGACATTTTGGGCAGCAAAATGAAAAGTGAATCTCGAAGTTCTTTTTTTATAATAGTATATAGATTTGCTAAAAATTGTTGTAATCGGATGGATTATTATCTACAACCTTCAACATCCCAAATAGTTCTTAATCTTCTATTATCATTTGCCCACACGCAGTATCCGCACCCACAATTAATAGCTGCGGATTATAATGAATTTTTGTCTGTATGATATAAATTATTGTTCTTTTAAAAAAAGTTGTAATTTAATTAATTTAATCAATATTGTTTATGTAAATTTGCTGTTATAATTTAATCAATATTGTTTATGTAAATTTGCTGTTATTTTGTCAAGCCTTTGTTGCAATTGCAAGTGCTTAGTATTTGAATTCTGAGCGTGTAATCATGCTTCTTAACATTTTCAAACTAATCAATTTCACATCATATTGAAATATTGCAGAAACATCACATCACAGAAAAACCATTTTCCTGATCTTCACATTCCTAACTGCAAAACACCCCAAAAAAATTATATGCAGGATGCATCTGGCTGGCATACCTTGTCAAGAACCAGGTATTGGAGACAACTAACAAGCCGGATTTCGAAATCTTTTCGGTTGCATTAGCGAGGCCAAATGCAGTATACTCGAGCAAGATATGTTTAAAATTAAATGTAAAGACTCTAATACTTGATCAGATTACACAGGTGGTGGTGGCAGGTCTAATAGGAGCCAAAATCCAACACAATCATCTGAATCTAAGCTCTCTTGGATAGCAAGAAAATGTAAGCCTCCACAGGTCTTCTTTGCTGTTTCCCAAGCTTCAGCCTCCTGTGTTGTGGCAGGAGTTTTCTTGTAAGTAGCATAGACATAACGGGTGGCAATACCAACTGATAGAATCAGACAAGCTCGATCAATATCAGCTTCAACTGAAGAGACCTCCAATCCATTCATCCAAGCTGATTACATGGAAAAATTCGGGCTTTAGCATGAAAATAGTCATGGCAAATCTGATCCTTGAACATTTATATAAAAAACTGGAAAGGGACCAATTTGAATGCAGTCTCATATAAGAGAGAGGAAAAGCAAAATCTATCGATCTCACTTACACACAACTACTTCCATTTTTGGTGAAATCATGTGAAGCCATGAGAAAAGCACACCCAAAATCCCATTTCCTCATTCATATTCGTCAATCAATTGTCAATGAACCAAGAAAAAAATATAAACATATTACAAAAATATATATATATATACATATATACATGAAAATAAAATTAAACTACATATGGTGCTAAAAAATAATTGCAATAAAACAGAAGAGATCTCAATAAATCTATGTGATTACGCGGCTTTTCACTAATATGCTGCTATTATTTGTTCTAATCTTTAGGTCAATAAAGTTTTGAAAATGAAGAAAGAAAAACAATTTGTGAACTAAGCTACCGTAGAGGAGTTTACCAAAAAAAAAAAGCTACCGTAGAGGAACATAGTTAAATGCTACACTAACTGTATCGTCTTAAATTCAATGACTTAGACTTATACCCTCATTGATTCATAATCACCGATCAAAGTCCAAGAGCATGTCATTGCCATCATAAGCAGTACTTTACTGAACTGCTTGACGTCAAAATGTGAATTCTGTTCCACATTCCATTATATATTGTTTGAACAAACTTGGATTGATCAAAATAATTTTTTTTAGAGAATGAAAACAATATATAACTCTCTGTTCAATCCAGGACCAGCAGTGCAATGTTGAACTAGCCGGTACAGTTTTTAGTACTTGTGCATGAATAAAATGCGCAGTAAAATCTTGACATAGGGAATCATGCACAGCAGCTGCAACCTAATAACCAAGCACAATAGAAAGTCTAGTTAATTGCATCTTAAATTTTCTGGGGTTAGGCTTAGGCTTCGGTGCCCTCAGCGTAGGAACTAGTTTTCCTAAATCCTTGAAAGGGTTATCCAAAGCATATACTCAAAGGAAATCTATTCTATCAATGAACTTACAAATAGCACCACTTGATTCACATGTGTGGTTGCCAACTCAAAGATGAGAAAATATTTGCAGGGAGCTCTATACCTAACCTCAATCCCAGATGAAAAAAAGCCAATATTGCCTCAGACCTAGTTCTGAAATCTTAAATTTATTGAAGACCTTAAGGCTGCATTTTATTTATCATCCACTCCAAACAATAATTAGAAGAAAATGAGTTCTGTAACACAAATGCCATTCCTCCATTCCAATCTATCAAAGGCCATTGCTTCAGTCTGGGTAAGCAAATTCTTTCAAACTAACTTCATCCAAGTTCCTTTTGTTCTTCTTTCTTGCCCTCTTAGATTCTTCAATGAGTACCACACAATTTTTGTATGGCTCTCTCTAGATATTTGCTTTACATGTCTGAGCCATTTTAGCCTACTTTCCCTTATTTTATATCTAACTTGAGCAGCACTTAGAAACTCTGAAATATATTTACTCCTTAACTTATGTTTCATAATCTTTTCTGACATCTATAATTCATCTCAACAAATTTCATCTGATTGCAAATGTTTGTTTTCCTTTTTTCCCAACATTCTGATTCATACATCACAGTAGGCAAAATGGATGTCTAGTCATTTAGTCTGTTAATAATAAGTTGCTTATAAATGGGTAATACACTAATCCAACTTCCTTCCCAATGGTTGTTATCTTTATTCCAATTTTATTTTGGGATATTTTTAGAATCCGATCCTGAAAGAAAGGAACTCTGCTTTGTGTGAATCCCTTCACAAGTCTGATAAAGAATTCCCCCAGCGACCCTAATTGAATTCAAATACCCAACTGTACATAATGCTTAAATGACATCTTTTTATGCAGTAGTGGAATCCTTTTGGTGTGTTCTTACCATGTGCCATCTTTGTATCATCAAAAGCTCCCTTTCTGTGATATGTAGAAATGAATCTCAACCAGTGTAAAGGATACCATAGGATGTTCTCCAGAGAAATATTCAGAGCAAATCCCCACAAAGATCACACACTGTCTTCAAAACATTTTGATTTGAATCAGTAAGTCCCCTTCCATTGATGGATGTGCTTTATGCTATGATTTCATTCAGCAGGATTCTACAACTGCAACCAAGGTTTGGCCCATTGATTTTTGGAAAAGAAATTTAGATTGAAACATGAATGCAAATTGGTGTATTTGAAAATTAGGTGAATGATATTCTGATGTCTTTAGTGAACTTATGTCCACATCTCTTTAAATTGCTATGACTTCTGAGTGATTGAACATTCTTCCTGTCTTGTATGTGCTGAAGAACTATTTTGTACAAAGTTAAAGACTATGCACAATGTTGGTGGATAATGCCACAGGCTTTTCAAAGTTAACCATAAGCTTGACTATAAAATATAAACTTCCAGTTTAAATAGGAGTATGACGATTTTAATTAGAGTGAGACAAAAGTAAGACAAAAGTAACCCGAAATCAGAAATTTTCAGAGTATTCATTTGAAAACACAGTCACTGTGCAGTTACTGAAACAAAACCTCCCAAGCAGCTGAAAACTATACTTCTAAAGCATATGTTGTATAGTTTCCAAAGGAAGATAATAGAAGGGATATATACCTGCCAAAGGTTTAGCCCGTGAAGATGCAACAGCAAGTCCTGGAATCAGTGCCTTGTCATCAATTTCAATCCCCAGTAGATCCAAATCTAGACTTGCACCGAAGGTGAAACTTTTTTCTAATGATGAGACCGCTTCCCAAACAGCTAGGAGAATGAGAAGCCAGAATTACACATCATTTATTAAAACAATATGCATATATGTATATAGTGGAAAATTTTCAAATTTAATATATACTAGAAAGAAAATTAAATATTTGAGATGGAACTGGAGGTCATTGTAGAATGTGATTGTACCCTGGAAAAATTCAAGAAAAACGAATTTAGGTGATATGTTCCCGAGAACCAAATACGAGCCTGAAACTCTAATGATAAAATATGTTTCTGCCATAAAAAAATCTTATATCCAAATCTTAAGTTTTCAAGTCAAATGGCTAATGATCAATGGCAAAAGGGTCACAGGAATCCCAACTGCAACTGCATCAACCTTTATCTTCAAAATTAAAATTTAATGATGTTAAAAATATTTTCAAACTGTAGTGAAACCATGAATAAATCCTCAATATGCTTCACAAAATTTGTATTATTGTAGGTTTCTAAGATGGAATTTAACAAAGGGCTTATCTAATCCAATGTTCAATGGTCTCCTTAACAAACATTATCATACCTGAGAAAGTAATCATTACTGAAGCAAAGTTTTTAACATACCTGAGAAAGGTAGTTGAACAAAGGCCCATTTCTCCCCAAATAAATTCTCTGGAAGTTCCATAGGGAAAGGGTTATCTAATGCTAGAAGTGGCCTGGATCCTTCTTGAAAACCAGGATGACGCTTATAGACAGTCTCATAACGTTCTTCCAGCCATAAAAGTAGTGATAAACACTGCAAAAGAAAAGAAACCATCAAATCGTATCATAAGACAGAGGAACTCCAATCAGAGAGCCAACTGCCTTCTTATTCTTATGTTGGAGAAACAAAGCAAACCCCGGTGAGCTAGCCATGGAGGGGGGCTGCCTACCAGGACACATCAATAGCAGATGCCCCATATTTGTGGTTATTTCCAATTAAAGAGTTGGATATGAGTGTCAAATCATATTGCAGAATCCAAGTAACTTAGTTGAGAGAAGCAAAAGAAAGAAACTTGGAATGCAGGTAACGAGGAAGAGACCAAAAGGCATTATAGGAAAGGAAAGAGATATTTACCATTTCTTTATTCACCTTATTATAAAAAAGGATGAAAATATGTTAAATTATCAAAATGTATAGAGTTTTGCTGCTCTAAATATGAAGAAACAAGAAAACGACTCAATAACACTAAAGCTAAAGCTTACAGTTTATATAATGCAGTGGGTTTAAAATTTTTCCCACCAGCTGGGATAAAAATTTTATAAGGCTGAATTTTCCAATGATGGTACATGCATTGCATTTAGTTTCTTTGTTCGGGCCCTTCATCTGATTAAGTCACAAGCAACTTCACTAAGTTCTGTTTGCCGTGAGCTTGTAGGAAGAATTAATAGCAGTTTGATTAATACATATGTAATGATAACTTGATAAGGGAGCTCAACGTTTATCATTATTAAGAATAATATTGAAACATACTAAAAAAGTGAGCCATGGGAAACCAATGCTGTACATATAGCTTTTTCTAGCTGGTGACCATTAGTTTAGTTCTCTATTTAACAGTATCACACCAACTCATTTAGAACCATGTTGGGAAGAATGGTCTCTTATTAACCAAGAACCTAGATATGCTTATAGACTTTGTAGATGACCATTTTTATAACTTGACACGTCACCTATATAATGATCTGGCATAGATTATTTGTCACATGATAGAAACAAATTTATCATGTGTTGTCTGCCCCTCGATAGAAACAACCCGTCATGGGTCATTTGTCACCCGATAAAGATAACTTGTCGTGGGTTGTTTGTCACCTGACAAAAATAATAATTAAATGTGGCATGATTTATTAAATGTGAAACTTATTTTACATACTGGAGCGGAGATCTCCGTCTTGGGCGAAAGCCCATTTAGGGGGGGTTTCTAGCGGTCCTTAAGGCGTAGCGGACACGAGCGTGGGAATCGTCGGCAGCCAGTGACAAGTCATGGCATGTCGACCTAGAATGACGAAGACGTCAAGAAATTTATAATTCCACATCCTGACATGTGGGACCCGGCATACAATTCAAAGAGCTCTATCTTTTATTATCACTATCTCTTATTTTATTCTTATTTTGAACCTAGACCTTTATGAGACCAAATTCATGATAAACATGAGAACATCCTAAAGGCTCAAATTGTGACGACAAGTATCACAATCCTAGAGACTCATTCCTTCTATAAATATGAGAATCGTCTTCCATTTCAAGGGTCCTTGGATCTTTGGTTGCTTGGAGCAACACTTCTCTTCTTCTTCTCTAGACCCTCTCCAACTGCTACTGGAAATTCTCTAAGTCCACCTTCGGATTTCTTTGTCTTTTGCATGTTATGCAACTATTAAAGGAGCTCTCTGGCTTGGTATACGTGAAGATCACTTGAGTATCTCCCGTCTTTCATTCTAGCCATTGCTTACTTGTCACGTCTTATCGACTCCTCCCCCTCTTCTGTTTAGAAACGGCATGGGAACGGCTGCTGATTTGGTGGTTTAGGCCAACGTCGGACGTAACTCTCCTACTCATAATCCAGATCTGAAGACACGTCATCGGCATTTCAACACCGTGGACACTACATTGGACACGTGGACGTGAATGTAGGTGCCTTTTCTAAATTCATGTCCACGTGTCCAATGTAGTCTCCACGGTGTTAAAATGCCGACGACGTGTCTTCAGATCTGGATTATGAGTAGGAGAGGTATGTCCGATGTTGGCCTAAACCACCGAATCAGCAACCGTTCCCACGCCGTTTCCGAACAAAAGAGGGGGAAGAGTCGATAAGATGTGACAAGTAGGCAATGGCTAGAATGAAAGACGGGAGATACTCAAGTGATCTTCACGTATACCAAGCCAGATAGCTCCTTTAATGGTTGCATAACATGCAAAAGACACAGAAATCCAAAGGTGGACTTAGAGAATTTCCAGTAGCAGTTGGAGAGGGTCCAAAGAAGAAGAAGAGAAGTGTTTCTCCAAGCTAGAGGTGGCAATGGGTTAGGTTCGGGTCGGGTTGATGTAGGGGATTAACAAGCCAAGGCTCAACCCGAACCCGCCCGTTTAATAAACGGGTTGGACTATCCCAACCCTAGCCCAACCCGCCAACCTGTTTAAATAATTTAATTACTACTAAAAATTAAAAATTTTAATTCATTCTAATATCAAAGTCTATGCAAATTCTATTTTTTAATTTATTCTAATATCAAAGCACACCTAACAAGCATAATAACACAACAATCACTAAGATATAACCTAAATAACATGAATAAATGAACTAAAACATAATAATAAAGTTTTAAAAGACTTTACTTGTCATCAAAGCCTCAATTTATATTAGTAGAGGCTAAGAAATTTGAAATATTTATATGTAGAAACTCTTTCTTCACTTTATCCTTTGTCATTATTTATATTAAAAGAGGAAAGGTTGAGTAGCCACAACTATTGTTAGTATAATGTTCCAAACTTCTATTACACAAAAAAATAATCAGGTTGTAATCGGGTCATTTCGAATTAAGGGGTCAAACCCTAACCCAACCCGTTTATGATCGGGTTGAGAATTCATGACCCGAACCCAACCCACAAGTTGAAACAGTCAACCCAAACCCGCCTAAGACTGGGCGGGTCACAGGTCACAATTGCCACCTCTACTCCAAGCAGCCAAAGATCCAGGGACCCCTCAAATGGAAGAGGATTCTCATATTTATAGAAGGAATGGGTCTCTAGGATTGTGACACTTGTCGTCACAATCTGAGCCTTTAGGATGTTCTCATGTTTATCATGAATCTGGTCTCATAAAGGTCTAGGTTCAAGATAAGAATAAAACAAAAGATAGTGATAATAAAAGATAGAGCTCTCTGAATTGTATACTGGGTCCCACATGTCAAGATGTGGAATTATAAATCACTTAACGTCTTCATCGTTCTAGGTCGACATGCCGTGACTTGTCACTGGCTGCCGACGATTCCCACGCCCGTGTCCGCCACGCCTTAAGAACCACTAGAAACCCCCCATAAATGGGCTTTCGCCCAAGACGGAGATCTCCGCTCCAGTATATCAAATAAGTTTCACATTTAATAAATCATACCACATTTAATTATTATTTCTGTCAGGTGACAAACAACCCACAACAAGCTATCTTTATCAGGTGACAAATGACCCATAACGGGTTGGCTTTATCGAGTGGCAAATAACCCATGATAAATTTGTTTCTATCATGTGACAAGTAATCCATGCCAAATCATTATATAGATGACGTGTCAAGTTATAAAAACGGTCATCTACAGCTTCTAAAGTAGTTCTACATATAAAAATGCCTGAAATTAGCACATTGATTTTCACAAGTTCATACTTGAATAAAGAGAGAGGAAAACCCTTGAAAATTTTTATGGCGGAACAATATATTCATTTGCTAAACCCACTAGTGGAAAAATGGATCTTTCATTTTCTGAAGATCTATAGGTTTGAACAGGAACCATCACTTGGTGCAATGGTGAAAAGCCTTGGGATGCTGCATGAAAATGCAGGTTTAGGTCTGAGCATAACCATTTTGCACAAAAAAAATGCTAAAGGTTTGTTCTGATGCCAGTCCATCCCAGGCCTGCTTCAGTGGGATTTACTAATTTACACTTGGTTACGTTATTTTTTGTGTTTGGCATGAATCTTAGGGTATACACCTACTCATCCCTTTCTATGACCTACATTTGTGTGGATTTAACTCAGAAAGTTACTAATTACTTTAGTCACCTATTAAGAAATTTTTTCATCTAGTTCCTAATTAAAAGGTACGTGGGCACATTCACCTTCGCTATGATGGAACTTTGCAAGCCAAAGCCACTCTTCTCAGTATGGTTTAAAAACTCAGCCAATGATAAGTCATAAAATCCTTTACCAAGACGATAGACATCTTCAATACGATTTTTTCTTTGGAATCAGCTGAATTCAGACAAATCTAGCCCGACTTGGGTGACAACATGTTGGTATGACCCAAGTTGTCTCAGTGTCGGATTGTATCCCAAGACTTGTTCAGACAAGGAAGAAGGAGAACAAGAACCAGAAAAACCGGTATTGGCCTCCCAAACTTCAAAGAAGAAGAAGAAGTACTAGCATTGGTCAAGGCAAGTGCCATGACTGGTACCATTTAGAACACTTTGCTATATTTCTCCACTGCAAAACTTGCATTCAAAACTTCAACTACTGCCACAAGACCTTAAAAAAAAGCTTTACTAACAGTTGTTGAGATATTAGATTCCCCTCTGCACAAACAATAGTTCAAATGCCAAACCAAAGATAATCCAATAACTTCCATCATACCCAAGATTATAAAAACAAACGTATTCCTCAGAACAAGCACCAAAGATTAAAATTATACGTAAACACCAACCAAGCCTAGACCCAAATTTCATAACTACTCTTACGAAGGATCATACATTCATACAAACCACTCTTAAGAAGGATCACACTAACAAACCAGAGAGTGCACTCTTTAAGTCTTGAATAGAGCTCAATAACAAGAAGCAATCATCTCAAGGATATCCAAATGTTCTATTGAAGAAACACTCTAATTTTAAGAGCAAACCCTTCTGCCTAGGAAAAATAGTTTACACCCTAAAAGGTCTGTTAATCGTGGAGATATCTGCCTAAATAAGAAAACTATAAATCTCCATAATGGAGAACTTGACCCAAGAATATCTCTTCCTTCCTCCCCACACTCTTACCAATATCTCCCTAGATTAGAGAACACTGAATCTCCATCATAAAGAATGCTACCCAAGAAAAGTAACTCTCCCTCCTCCATGCCTCTCTTCCTCACTACCTATCTAGGCTCAACAGCTGTTTGTTGGGATCCCCAAAATAATGTGTTCATTGAGCTAAAGGGAAGTATAAAATAGTGATGGGGTTAATCCCTGTGGTTGTCTTAAACCTCTATGACCAAGAGAAAATACAAGGTCATGGAACAACGTCCCCTTCATTGCCAAAGTTTTTTTCTGAGCTAGGAAAACAGACACAATACTTAAGAATAAAAAGTCATATTTGAGGGTTTCTACCATGCCTAGGGCATATCCAGGTATGTTCCAATTTATTGTGATTCGATTTCCATTATGTGACATTTGGTAAAGAAAGCATGTGGTACATTTTAATACATCATCTTCCCAGTATCAGTCGGTTGCATATAAGACCATGTTGTTTTTCAACTTCTTTTTTGCAGTCAAAAAGAAATCCCGATAAAGACTGTAAATCTGAACATAAAACGGAAAGACAACAAGCATTAAATAATTAATACGCACTCGTTTACTTGGGATTGGTTTTATGCCAAGCTCCTTACATGCTTTGGTTATAATTGTCTGCATCTGTGACCTGTGAAAAAGGAATTCAAATATAGATTAATCCCTCGTATCCCTGTGAAAGAAACAGAAACCCAGAAGGAAAAAATACTCATAAATATAACAAAAACAAATTTTAACCTGAAGAATAGAATTTTCTCAGGCAAAGGAATGCCCAAATCGTCACTAATAGACACGATCGCATCCTTTAAGGTGATGCTATTGATGACATTGTTCGGGAAATATTTCGTATACTGAAGTGACAGTGTCCCGTCACATACAACGAGCTCCCAAAGCTTCTTCCCTCTGATATCCAAAATGGGTCTGGAACAGAAGTCTACTTCCCATTCCAAAATGCTACCGGGATCGACGTCTGGGTCCAGGTAACTTAGCTCTGCCGTTGGGTCATCGTCAATATCTTCGCCATCCGTAAGAGCTGAAGCTGAAGACTCATCGGTCGGCAGTGAAACCGAGCTCTCCGAGACGGAACTGGATCGAATTTTGGACAATTTGGATGGAAATTTTTGTCGGGTTGTGGAGAAGTGAGAGGAGGGAGATGGAATTTTGATGGATTTTGAGAGGGAGATGAAATTGGAGATGGGTTTGTGTTTCTGTTCGACTGTGGGATTTCTGAGTCTGGTGGGATTGAGGCTTAGAGCCGCCATTGAAATTCTTCTCTGGCTTTGCTCACTGAGGAGTTGCAGGCTCGTTGGCCAGAGTGTGTGGGGGAGAAGTTATCCACCACACGTTATCGGTTGGAGGTGGCCGTTAACGCATTGGAACGACTTTGAAACCTATAACTTCTTGGGATATTTATGAAAAAGGTCACTTTTTGGCCTGTATTTATAAAACCAGTCCATAAGAAATCTTATTTTACAAAAAATTACTTTTTAAACGTAATCCACCTTCAGGGTCACTTTTTAAACAGATTAAAAAATAAATACTTTTCAAAAAAATAAAAAATTAAATGTCACTGTATTATTAGTAAAAAGAAAGGAAAATTATGAAAAAGGTCAATTTTTTAAACATATTTATAGAAATAGTCTGATAAGTATTTATAGAAATAGTCTATCAATTTTTTAAAAATATTTAAAAATATTTATAGAAATATGCCAAATTACAGAAAATGACCACTTTTTGTCGATAACTATAAAAAAAATCCATAAGATTAAATTATAAGATCATTTTTCAAAAATAATTAAATTTGAAGATTACTTTACTTAGAAACACAAGCTAGCTCATTATATATGGGACGCAAGCTTTTCTATATGGGAGAGGAGCGCATTTTACATAGGTCACAAACGCATTCTACATTGAGTATAATAAATTGATATTATTTTTTAATTATTTTCTAGAAATGAACATCTTAGTGGATTGTTTTTATAAATATGTATAAAAAGTGACTCTTTTTATAATTTTTCAAAAAAAAAATACTTATATCGACTTATGACGTCGTATCTCACGTGGAATGTGCTCCTCTAATTAATTTAATTATTTTTTCAAATAATTTTATAATTTAATTATTTCTAAAAATGATCTATTTTGTAAATAAGTTTGTTTATGTACGGTTTCTATAAATATGATTAAAAGTGACCTTTTTCAAAATTTTCCCTAACTTGTTCTTTAGGTTTAATTAATTTTTTTTTTATTCTTATTTCACCTAAAATTAGGATAATGTTGATATGCATGTAATTACTATTTAACCCACTTAACATACTAAATTTCTAAAAATTACTATAACATATTGAAAAACCGATATAAGATTACCTAATTAAGATGATTTCATTTCAATAAAGTAAATGAAATAATACTTATAAATTTCTAGTAAATTAACCTACGCAGCAATTAATATTATTTATTATGGAACCTAAATAATAGTAATAATAATAATATTGATATGATAACCTAACATTGGCAATTATGACTTAAATAATGTTAGTGTTCAAAAGGCACAAAAAAACACAATTGTTTATGGTCTATATATAAAGAGTACCCGATGGACTAGTTGGTTCGGTTCACATTGACCTGCTTGTGCATAGGTTGGTAAAAGCCCAATAAAAGTCAGCGCTCAATCTAAAAACAGGTCAACCTGAACCCAATTTTTTGGTGTTGAGTTCAGACAAGTTGGCTGGTCAATTTTATTAATTTTTAGCTCTAACCTTAGGCTATGTACATGGCAACCTGAACCCATTTATGGGCTCGGTCTTAGAGGATTTGAATCAAAAGTTTTATAAAACAAACCACATTAACAAACATATGACGCACGTATAAACATCCAAGACATACCATTTTATTTTGGTTAATTTTGTAGTGCAATAAAAAAAGTGAGATTCCTGTATTGCAGTTTTTGCCTTCCATAAGAGAGCAAATTTCTATTCATTCACTATGAGCATATATAAGCAACTGTAAATCCATCTCATTATAGATCTTAACCGTTCATTTGTTTATAATCTATACAATTAGTAAAGAGAAGAAGGGGGAATAGTCCCCTCAGATTCTAGCCCCTCATACAAAATAATCCCCCGCTATATCACTCTTCTCGTGTTCAAATTTAAATATGTTACAACTACCAATTTAAAATGGCATAATCTCTATTAAAGCAGGCTGTTTCTCTAAATAGGCCCCACAAATTTGCTGCGCGTAGTGCATGCAGTCCCCTAATCACATACAAAAAGCAACAAGCTCTCTCTTCTGGCCTTCACTCATCTCCTCGTCAGAGAGGATAGTTACAATTTCCATAAGTTGCAACACCCAAATAGCAAAACAATCAAACATTCATCGACAACCCGTTCATTTCATATGCATTTTTTTAGGGATAATTATATTTTAACCCCTTGAGGTTTCAGATATTTTCCTCCTTGAAGTTTTTGAAATACCAATTTACTATCTTAAGGTTTGTTGTGTATAACAATTTGCACCTTATAGAAATTTGACTCAAGAGGGAAAATTTTATATTGACAACTTTACCCTTTTAAAAATCAATACTATCCTTCAATGGGTTAAAATAAAAGGTGCAAAGTTGTCAATATGTATTTTTTTCTCTTCCAACCTCATCAGGGGGAAACTGTCACACACAACAAACCTCAAGGTGATAAATTAGTATTTAAAAAACCTCGTGGAAGAAAGTGGGATTGTCTGAAACCTCAAGGTGGTAAACTATAATTATCCCTTTTTTTTATTATAAACGACTAATATATAGTAATTGCAAGTGATATATTAAAAATTGAAGAATGTAGGAAGATGTAGTTGATAACCTAAAAATTTGAGAATAAATTTTAGTTGATGTAACCACAAGTGTTTTAAGAGACTCTAGTGTTGGAAACAGTGGTTCATATCATGGGTCCAAGGTGCTAAGGAACGAGTTGGACGCGCGGAGAACAATGGGGTTGGGGGTGCAAGGGGTGAAGGCCCTCACTGTACGATACAGGGTATTTTTGGGATTTAAAAAATTACTGGGTTTGGGTTCGTATGTATACATTGATGTAACCCTACTTCATTTTCTCTTAGTGGAAAGTTTGTCGTACACAATGGATGTAAGCACATTGCCAAGCCACTTAAATTTTGCGTATTCTTTTTACTATTCACGTCTCAACATTTAAAGACGTAAGTGTTTATGGTTTTAAAGCCTCCATCAAAACCATCGAGTAAACTAAAATAACAAATTAATGTGTAAGTTTAAGTTTGTATAAGGTCAATTGACTTTAAACAGTTTGGTTGGTTTTAACACATTTGGTTTAGACCTCATTTATCATTCATTCTTAATCTTGGGACTAAGTTTGAACGAATGCATTTCCTCTAGAGCTAAAATCCGTTGGTACTATGAAACCACTGGATGAGATATGTTTTGGGATGTGGGGCCCCCTATAGAAATAGCGCATCCATCCACACGTTTCATGCTGGTACCACTGAGTGGCACGTGGCACCAGATGAAACGGTCTTAGTTTGAACGGGCTTGCACAAGGCTTCTAAAGATGGTTCAAACATTTAGTGCTTTTCATCTTATAGAGCTTATAAATATTATAAGTTTGTCATTATTCTAACTTAAAAGAACTTTTCATGAATGACAAGTTTGTAAATTAAGTCTTTAAAACAAGTTTTAAATATATCTTTTAGAGATTTTAAATATTACAACTTTGCCACAACACTTTTTCCCAAATGGGGTTTCAAGATCCAAAAACAGATTTTGGGGTAATCCCTCTTTTTAGTGCAGTTTTTAAAACTCATTTTGAGGAAACTCATTCCCAAATTACAGCCAACACTTTTTTTTGTTACCAGAACTCATTCCAAGCCATGGAATGAGTTCCTAAAATAATATAAAATAGTCCGAATTAGGTTGATTCAGTTTTGCATTGAGGTGTTGATTAAACCAAATCCAAGCCACTGACATGTATTTTTTAAACCGAACTAAACCAAATTTATTTATGTGCTCGTAATATGAGATATCATTATTATATGTAGTTAAATAGACGACAATTATGAAGCAAATTTAGCAACGTTTATTAATGCTTATAGAGACCAACTCAAACCAAACTGAATTTAGATTTGGATTTAAGGTGTTAAGTTTAATTCAGTTTTAGGTTGGGGAGGCTGGTTTTCAAGTTTGATTTTGGGTTGAGGTCCACACGAACCATATCGAACCGAATCCAAAAGAAGTGGTAACGTGTGTCGCACTTACATGGGTCTTGATATATAATAAGAGCGGAGCCGTTGAAATCGCAGTTCCAGGGGTTCTTTGTTGACACTTCTGTAGTAGAGATTCATCTCAACGGAGGCGTGGGAGACCCTGTTGTTTGGTTAGAAACATTTACCCTTCTCTTGAATGTCGCTGCAGTCAACTCCTACCTCTGTGCAGCAGTACATGATATTTCCCTCAAGAACTTCCTCGTGCGCCGACGGCTTCGCAATGCACCACGTGTTCGATAAGTCGTCCAGAGTCAGCTGCAAGTCAGCATTTGGGCGTTTCCTATTAGGCTTGTACATCATAATACTTTGATATGTAGAGTATACAATTATTTCCTCTGTTAACGCTCTCGGTTCGGGGGCGTTCAAGGATTAAGAGAACATAGGAGGACGTTTTAGTCCTGAAAAATGTACTCACATAAAGCACGCCAGGATTGGAAGGAAGATGAACTCCCTCGCCAACAGCTCTTGACTCTGCATAAAATAATCCCAATTTATCACATTAAATGATAATGAGGTTATGCACTACGAGCGTTCATCCTCTGCAGCGCATGCTGCGTACACCCCCTCACATTTAGTGGGGGGGCCCACCATACATTTGGGGGGCCCCACACGATCATGTGAGGGGCTGTCTACAGCATGCGCTGTAGACGATGCCCATTCATGCACTACCATGGTTCACATACTTCCAGGAAAGGAAAAAACGTGGGAAAACTTATAAAAGGTTTTTCTTTTTTTTCTCTTTGTTTTCCTTCTTTACTCTTAAGTATTTACATGAGGTTCAAATTATGTATACCAAAAATTATGGACAGGAAACTAAATTAAGAATTCACATGCTATGATTGGTATATTCACTTTGAAAAAATCATTTCATTTAAAGAAAATTGATTTTTTTTAAATTGAATGTGCCAATCACAAAGGTTA